>VBSM01003039.1:10174023-10212993 GCA_008086735.1 Cheirogaleus medius | reverse complement strand
AAAAAAAAAAAAAGAAAGCAGATTGAATTCCCAAACCAACTTAAATAGATGATATTCGTCTCATGCATAAATATTTGGCTAGTTACAATATTGAGAGAGAAGGAGATTTGTTTCAAATTAATTTTTGTATTTGCTACATGATGATTTATTTATCTCCCAGAAATCATATTGACTCCTAAAAAATATTTGAATGTTATAAGTTTAAACTATCTTCCCAATTATTTCAGAAAATAACATTCTCGTAATCTTAAAGTGAAATTTGAAAAATAATTGGGGTAGTTATTTGCACAATATAAATATTTTATAAAATACTAATAAAATGCACGTTTTCCAACTTTATGCACATGTTTAAATTTACATCATTTGTAACAATTCCTCATGTTATTTTAATGACTGAAAAGCATATTATTGTATAGTGATACAGTTATATCCATACACATATCCCTAAATTTTAAAATTCATAGAAATTGTTACCATGTTATGTAAGGCAGAAATAAATGTAAGTAGGTATAATTAATTTTTTTCTAACCATGGAATGCTTTTTAAAATTTTAATGTGATAGAATGAAATTATTCAATCAAATATGTATGCTGATTTTTGGGATTCTGATATGTTTTTCCAAATTACGTTCAGGACAAAAATCTATTTTTTTTAAAAATTAAACATAGCTTCTATTTATAGTCCTGTGAACATTCTTTAAGATGTTTACTATAATGTACCAATGTCTAATATTATTATGACTTTAAATTATTTTTATCAACCTAGTTGGCACAGAATGATCTCATTACACTGTATGTCATTTTTACTTCTATAGCTCTCTTTAAAAAAGGAAAATTAAAATTCATAATGAATAATCAGACACCTGGTTTCAATCAATCTTGTTATTGTTGGCTAGAATCTTATTTTCACTTTTTAAATCACAATGATTACCTATTAATATAATGTTTGTAGACAATATTTGGAGAGTTAACATAAGATATTTTAGTAATATATAAGTGGGAATTATTATTATTTTATAATTTGTAATTGTTTAAAGAAAATTCAATGAGTAGTAAAATATGGTTTTTGTATCCTTGGAATATCTTCATTTCACTAATTCAACAATCTTGAGTGATAGTTTAACCTATGATAGATTTGGGAAAAGATAATTTCTTTTACTTAACTCTTTTAAGGCATTACTCCATATTATCTCCTGTCTATTATTGCTAAGAAGAGAGATTTCAATCTCATTGTCATTGTTTCCTAGATAATTTTCATACACTAATGTATCCCTAAGTTGTTTTCTTCGTGTCCAATATTTTCAGTTTCACTATATTTTATATGGCATGGATTTTTTTAGTTTATCCTATTCAATAATTAGTGTCAACTTTTAAAGCAAGAATAATATTGATTAGCTCCAGGTTTTTCTCTCTACTATTTTCCTAATCATCTATATCTAAAATAATCATTAAGAACATATTGATGTCTCTTAAAATTGAACACATGCTTCTTTTTTTTTTTTAATTTCAGCATATTATGGGGGTACAAATGTTAAGGTTACATATATTGCCCATGCCCCTCTCCCTCCTCAAGTCAGAGCTTCAAGCGTGACCATCCCCCAAACATTACACATCTCACTCATTGTGTTTGTATATACCCATCCCCTCCTCCCCCCTCCCACCTGCCCGACACCCGACAAATGTTATTCCTATATGTCTGCTTAGGTGTTGATCCGTTAATACCAATTTGTTGGTGAGTACATGTGGTGCTTGCTTTTCAATTCTTGAGATACTTCACTTAGTAGAATAGGTTCCAGCTCTATCCAGGAATATACAAGAGGTGCTATATCACCATTGTTTCTTAAAGCTGAATAGTACTCCATGGTATACATATACCACATTTTATTAATCCACTCATGAACTGATGGGCACTTGGGTTGTTTCTACAACTTTGCAATTGTGAATTGTGCTGCTATAAACATTCTAGTGCAGGTGTCTTTTTCATAAAGTGACTTTTGATCTTCTGGGTATATGCCCAGTAGTGGAATTGCTGGGTCAAATGGTAGATCCACTTGTTTCACTTTAAGGTATCTCCATATTGCTTTCCACAGAGATTGAACTAGTTTGCAGTCCCACCAGCAGTGTAGGAGTGTTCCTATCTCTCCGCATCCACGCCAACATTTATTGTTTGGGGACTCTTTGATAAGGGCCATTCTTACTGGAGATAGGTGATATCTCATTGCAGTTTTGATTTGCATTTCCCTGATGATTAGAGATGTTGAGCATTTTTTCATGTTTGTTGGCCATTATTCTGTCTTCTTTCAAAAAATTTCTGTTCATGTCCTTTGCCCATTTTTTGATAGGGTTGTTTGATTTTTCCTTGCTGATTTTCCTGGGTTCTAAATAAATTCTAGTTATTAGCCCTTTATCGGATGTGTAGCTTACGAAAATTTTCTCCCATTCTGTGGGTTGTCTGCTTTCTTGACAGTTTCTTTGGCTGTAACACATGCTTCTTAACAGCTTTTTCATATTTTTCATCTTTTGATTCTCTCTGTGAAGTTCTCATGGAGTCTTTAGTCCTAAATTCTGATTGATTGAAATGTGCTAAAAAACTGTCCAGTCTAAACTGTATAACACCTAGTTTGTTTTTACTTCAGCAATTATATATTTTATTTTCTTTATTTTTAATTCTTTAATATATACTTTTTATTTCATCTTACATTTTATATTATATGCTTTGGTGAATTATATGAAAGTTATGTAGATACTATCACTTTATTTATGTCTGAGGTAAATAAACATACTTCTTGTATTTATTTGTCTGGAGGGAATGAATCTCCTGCTTTCTGAGTTTGTTAGGCTAGAAATTATTATTATATTGTAGGGTAATACTAGCTATTCCAATAAATGTACCCTCATTTATAACAGTTCAAAGGCAACAAGAATTTTATATATATATGTATATATATATAACAGTACAAAATATTTACTAGCTGTTTTGTTGATAGATAACCGGGCTTCCTTCCTTCTTATAGTACCTCACAATATAAGAGCCTCATCATTTTCTATATCCAGAAGATAGAAAGGGAAAGATACCATATTGGACAGGCACGTCCACATTTTAGAATCCTTACTTTATAAGGGAAAGAGATCTCCTCTCTTCACATTTCAGTTCAGACAAGTCGTGTGGTCACACATGTAGATGCACAGGAGTCTGGGAAGGGAGACCCTGGTTCAGCAGCTGCTTTCTGGTAACAGTTGCAGGTCTCTAACATGGAAAGGAAAGTAAGAGCCCACTGGAGGGTTGGCCATTTCTGGCAACACAGTTTTTGTTGTTGTTCTTAATTTTTTAAATCTAAATTATTTTTCTTTACTTTTTGGTTTCTCAGCAGAGGATTGAGTTCAAAGCACAGTTTTTTTGGCATTTTTTTGTTATTTTTTTCCTTCATGCACTCTGGGTTTCCAGTTTGTAGGCACATCCTGATTCTTTCTCACTTCTTCCTCCAACCCTCCTCCCTCCATTTATTCTCCTCTTTAATTGATTTTGTGATCATTTCACTCAGATACTCAGACTCCCTAATCAAAAATACTGCCTACATTCACAACTCAGATATTCACAGCTCAGTTGTCCTTCATGATGTAGATTTTGGAGATAGTACACTGATCTAGCTGGTCTAGAAATGGTCTGTAAATGGTACGGGCTGTGAGGTTGAGTGTACTTCCTCTCAGTCCCTGACTGTGAAATTTTAACATAAACGATGGCCTTATGTAGAGTATACAGGTAAGATAGCCTTAACCCATCTCAAGTTTAAAAAGTGAAACTGGTCTTGGTTCCCAGCTTAGACTAGTGATACTGCCCCAGTTACTCTACAGACTTGAAATTCCCATCTGTTTATCCATTCGCCAACCAGAAGTCCAGGATGCTAGCAAGATCAGCCCCACCTTTTTACTTAGAAAATTTCTGTTTTTTGATTTCTGGCTTATAAAGACACCATTTTTTGTTTTTGTTTTTATTTCTGTTTTTGTTGTTTTTATTTTTGTTTTGGGAGGGTGTGTCCCAATGGCATTTAAATCTTTTTCTGTTGTTATTGTATTTCGGGCAGAATGGAGAGTTAAATATGACTGATTGGAGATTTCCATATTGCTAGATCATCTTTCTATAAGTATATTTTTATAATATATTTTGTGAATTTTATTTTTTCACATATCTTATAACTTACTAATTATAATTTTTTTATTCTGCATCATCATTTAGTTTGTATATTTACTAAGGTATTAAAATTGTGTCATATTTGGTATGAATATTTCCATTTGGTTTAGTGCAGCCAATTATTTCTAATATTTATGTGGAAAAGTAAGTAGAGAAAAACACACCATTACCAATTTGCTTATTTCTATGATTCATTTCATGTAAGCTCTTTATGCCCTTATCTTTTCATTTCCGTTTGCTATGTATGTATAGCCAGTATTCCCCACACTTCATATGACTTGAAAGTTTCTGTAGGGATGGAAACTAGGAAACTATCAAACCTGTAGAACAGGCAGGGAAGAATGATCTAGGGGAAAATTACATGATTATTATGATTATAACCTCCAGATATTTTGGAGTGAAGCAGACCTTATCTTTTAAAAAACAAAGTTAAAGCAATCGTGGCATTTCTTGAATGTCTAGGAGACACTGCACTATAGTTAGTAAATTGATCTATAGCTCCTTTGTTTCTCAGGGCCAGAGAAGTCACAGAGCTTAGTCTTGCCTTGGGGATAGATTTGGTCTCATTTCTCCTCTTTCCTAAAACACAGTGAGTGATAATGACAGACATTGCTCCCATGACTATCTCTAAAATGTCCTTAAGGTACATGTCAAGAAGAAAGTATCTTTTCCAATTCTGATTTAAACTCAGTGTCACCTTAAAATTTCATGTCATTCATGAAATTTAAGCAGTTTCTATTTTATGAAGTTTAAAGTTAAAATTATAAGATAATAAAAATAGTCCTTAGAAAAACCCTATCCAAACAGCTCTAGTCTACAAAATAATTTTCACTTTTCACATACTTTTCCCATATTTGCATTACTGAACTTTTTAAAAAATAATATTAAAAAAGTATATGGAAAAAACCACTTCCCATCACAACTATATCCTACATATCCATAATAAAGTTTAACTGTATCCTTGGATTCCTAATTTTTTTTAAAAAATTTATTAGAGGCAGGGTCTCTCTTTGTTGCCCAGGCTGGAGTGCAGTGGCCTCAAGCAATCCTCCTCCTCAGCCTTAGGAGTAGCTAGGACTAAGGCATGTATCACCACACCTAGCTATTTTTGTAGCAAAGGGGTCTTACTGTGACGCCCAGTCTGGTTTCAAACTCCTGACCTCAAGCAATCCTCCTGCCTCATCCTCCCAAGGTGCTGAGATTACTGGTTTGAGCCACTGGGCCTGGCGAGATTCCTAATTTCTGTGGACAGATTTTATGCCATGATGGCCACCAGATTTATAGTCCCATGTGAGTTTGCATGTACCTATATTTTTGCTCAAAATGACTCAGATTGTCATTCAATATTTCACTTGTCTTTGTAAAAATTTAAAATCAAATATCTACTGCTTAAATTGGTGTATGTTTAAGAAGGCTTTTGTTTATAATCTTACAAAAGTCTCCATATTCCCAGAGGGGAACAATTAGGATAAATTTAAGTTGTTAACCTCATGAAACTCATACTTTTTTTCTGCAAAATAAATGTAAATGTTCATTCTGGGTCTTAAAATATACAGATACAAGTCATTTCTTTTTCTGATATTAGCTAAGTTAAATACAGTTTATGTGTAATATGTCTACTCAATGTTTGGGCAATTTTTCTGTATTAAATTATTATTTAGTGTCTTTAAATTATCTACTTCAGAGTACAAGATTCTTGCTAACAATAACCAAATTTTAATGAGTAAAACTTTTGGTCATTAAATATTTTTGATATGCATAAAAAATGAAATATTATTTTGCTGATTGAATATTTTCTGTTTACCTGCCTGATAAATAAATATATAGACATATACTTATATATGTACATACACATATTTCCATTTCATTTTATGTATTAGGACAATTCAATAAATATAATTTTTAAAAAGCTGTACTGACAAGATTGTTCAAACTTACTTTGGACTTTGTAGTGTCTAATTATTGACTGATTTATTTTTAAATTTTGTTTGTTTCCTTTAGTTGTGTGTCAAGGAAGGTTTAATTGTGTCACCCACTCCCACCATTAAATCAAGTGCAATTTAATTGGGTTGATCTAAATTCACTCCATAGAAGAGAAAACAATGGTAACATATAATATAAAGATGATGAATAGGGATTTTTTAAAAATAATGTTTTTTTCTGATAATGAAATCATACACAATAATGCTAGAAAACTGCCAACTAGAGAAAAGTCTAAAAATGATATAATCTATAAGTCAATTCAGACAATAAGCATTTTTAAGCTTCCTTATAGGTTATTTTATATTTATATATTAATAAATATATAGTGCAATCATTAGTTTCTATATTTGTATAACCTATATTTTCCTTCATTTTACAAATTTGTGTATTATCCCAATATACTGAGCCCTATAATTTATGTGATCAATCTGATTTCCAAATAATTTCTTCCTTATATAGAATAAATTTCAAGATTTTGATTAACTCAAAATATATATTTTATGCACTTTGAAAATATATTGCCAAATTATGCTTCAGAACTTTTGTGTAAATTTATGTTGCAAAACTATAGATCAGAACCGATGTGCTGCTCTTTTACTCACACAATTTAAAAAACGCTAGCTAAATCACATATTATTTGCATCCACGTGTTTTTCATCAGTCATAGAAATGGTGGCAGATAAACAATATAAAATTTCCTAAAACCCATTCATTTAAGAGAAGCAGTCTGGGGGATTTAGGTATCATAAGGAGAGTCACCAAACAACCTTCTCAGACCAAAGGTCTTTCCAAACTGTAATGAATGCCCTGGTGTACACTTCTTCACTCCCTCTCTTACCCTTTTGGCCTGAAACACTCATTCTCCCCGTTGCTAAAAGTGTGGGCAGACAATAGTGCTCAGCTGAGTCACTCCCAGGACTTGCCATGAGCTGATGAGAGCTGCTTGCCCAATGTCATCACCTTCTTTAAGGCTAACCCATGTCATATGACCAGTTCACTTGACAGTATAAACTCCCAGATCCCTTGTTCCAATTTGATACAGCTCCAAAAGCACCACTGCAGCTTCAGTGTCCCTGTTAAGATTGGGTGAGACTTTTGTTATAGTTCAGTTTCTCCTACTAACAAACTGTATGTTTTTATTTCTATAAGTATGTTGTTTTTGGAAGTATTTACTAATAAAATTCCTGCAGGTAAATCTCCATCCAGAGTCCTCTGAGAGAAACCAGCCAGCCTTCAATACCTATTGTAATCATGACACGCCAATAAAGGAAAACAAATAAATATTACTTTTTTTCTTTTCCCTATGTAATGTTTGAGAAAAAGATTGATTATTCCTGAAACAACCTTATTCTTCAATACCAATGATGTTTCTAGAAAGAGGAAATTGAACAGGAAATAATGTAGAAGAAAACAGAGTTGGTCTGTGCTCCTGGATAAAGAAAAATAGACACTGTGCACTCATTGAAGTTTTCTTCCTTTACTATGGATTAACAATTCCAGGACCAACACTTGAGGATATTTAACTATATATTTCTTCATTTTGCTGAAATTGGGTATCTGCTGAGGAAATTGGAATGAGGAGTGAACTCATTAGGACTGGCTATCTCTGAAAAGCAAAGTTCCTAGGGTCAATTTGACTAGAATAATCTATTCAAAAGCTTGAGATATCCTAAATGAGAATAAAATATGTTGGTAATTGAAGCAATTTGAGAACTTTATCCTAAATACATTTTTAAAGATCAAAGACTAAATCTACCAACAGGCAACTGCAAAGCACTAGAGACTAGACTTCTGCAAATTCAGCTATCAGGCTTAATCTCTGCAGAGAAGAAAACCAATCTTAGACAAAGTGCATATGAAGCCAGGGAGAATTGTTAGATATTTTATATCTAGTTCCAGTAGAGCTACTCATTTTAAAAATTAGTAAGATAGAAAAATTACATAATAAAGATTATGGAGGAAATAAAAAAAGGAACAATGAAAATCATTACTTGCCAAAGTTTAAAGACACACAAACTTGTAAGATTATAAACTTTAATGCCAATAAAAAGAAATTTAATGTGTAAAATGCCAGAATAAGATGAAGAGAAAATGCAGAATGAATCAAGCTGAGAACAAAAGTAAAATTATTATAGAACCAATATGTGAGTAATAAAAAAGTATAATAGCAGAATTCATTTATATTAGTATCTAAATCAATAAACTGGAAGAGAGAATTGGATAATCACTGAGAAAATCTGAGAAAAAAATAGGTAACATCAACTAGAAGAAAGATAATCTCTAGAGAAAATATATAACTATGTTACATGGTCCCACTTCACTTATGCACACAAATTTCAAATGGGTGCTACTACATGTATCTATTAACTTCTAAATTCCAATCTCCAACATAGCTAACTTTATCTCCTATCTTCCTGTTTAAAACTTCAACCCTTCTATCTGCCCTGCATATTCAGCAGAAAACTTTTTTCCAATATTCCATTTGAAAAATGACAGCTATTTGAAGAAACTACTTCATACTTCTGCTTCCAGGTCTACCAATGTCCCTTCATGTGACCACTTATATTCTGACTTCACTCATATTACAAATATAGAAATGTCCCTATTTCTATCTAAGGCCTTTCATTTGTGATCTAGATGCCATCCTCCTCCATCATCTTAAGTATTTCAACACTGAAGTTTTCCTCTCTTGTCCTGCATCATCAATAATTCTCTCTCTTTTTGTCATTTACAGAGTTATATAAAAAAAAATCCACGTGAAAAAAAAATTCCCTAGATACAACATCTCTCTCTAGAAACTTCCTAATTCCCTATGCCCATTGAAAAAATAGTAACCTAAGAGGGTTGTCTATATTTATGTTCCTTACTACTTCCCCACCAATTCATTTCATAATAGACTTCTATGTCCACTTAGTTTTAAAAAAAACAGAATTAAAAATGGATTTTATAAGATGGATATTAATATACATTTACACAATCAATGCTTAGAGGTATGTATATATTGGACTATGTCATGAGGATTGTTACAGGTTTGCTACTCTGGAACTTTCAATTAGCGAATAGAGAGATACAGATTCTTAAGAATACAAATGAGAAATGAAAAATCTGTAATTGGCTATCTCCACTGTTAATCTTCATAGATATAAAAAAGGAGGCATAAAACATTCAAAGAGAGTGTTAGTGACCAGGTGCTTATGCGTGGAGTTTGACTGCCTCTGCCCTACCATTCCTTCTAAGTATGTAAAATTAAATAGGTGGTTGGACACATTGATTACCCATCTTGGTTCTTGCAATTAGTGTTGCAATAAACATGGGAGTGCAGAGATCTCTTCAACATGCTTATTTCCTTTCTTTCGGATATATACCCAGCAGTGGGATTGCTGGGTTATATGATAGTTCTATTTTTAGGCTTTTGAGGAACCTCCATACATTTTTCCATAGTGGAATCAACCTAAGTGTCCATCAACAGATAAATGGATGAAGAAAATGGGGCACACATGAAATCCTACCATTTTCAGCAATATGGATGGAACTAGAGGACATTATGTTAAGTGAAATAAGCCAGACACAGAAAGACGAATATCACATGTTCTCACTCAATTGTGGAAGCTAAAAAAATTGATCTCACAGAGATAGAGAGTAGAATGATGGTTACGAGAGGCTGGAAGGGTAGTGGGGAGGGGAGGATGAAGAGGGGTTGGTTAATGGTTACAAAAATACAGTTAGATAGAAGGAATATGATCTAGCATAGAAGGAATATGATCTAGCATTCAATAGCACAATAGGGTGACTATAGTTACAGTAATTTATTGTATATTTCAAAATAACTAGAGAAGTGGAATTAGAATGTTCCCAACATAAAGAAGTGATAAATGTTAGAGGTGATGAATATTCCAGTTATCCTAATTTAATGATTACACATTATGTGCTTGTATCAAACTATCACATATACCCCATAAATATGTGTAACTATTATATGTCCTTAAGAATTAAAAATTTTAAAAAACTTAAGTAGGTAGAATTGAAGGAGTTTCAATTTCCTCTCAAGCATTTTAGTGAGATGAAGCAGAGACCTTATGTTCAATAGGCTAGAATGCTATGTAGATATTAGCTAAATATGAGAAAAACCCTTACAGATATTAGCAGTTATTTATATTAATATTACATTTGTTTGATATTATGTTGTGGCCCATAAAGGGACTAGTTAAAAAAGAATCTTCTGACTGATGCTTGTATTTGAAGTCTGAAGCTTTTATTCATTAGAAAAAATGAATCAATAGGTCTATTAATTGTGTCTTGACACTGAAAAGTATTTATTTCCTGATTTTTGCCCAATAATTTTCCTATATCAGTAATTTTAAATAAGCACAATAGAACATACTTAAAACCTCTTCAAAAATAAATTTAAAAGCCAGAAATAAATGATTGACTTTGTACATATGTGTATATATGAAGTAATATATATTTGTATATATGATATATACATAGTTAAAGCAAAAATTATTCAATAATATTTTTATAGTACAGTAAAAAAGATCTTATTCAGGATCTTTGTAATAGGTATAGGGACCACTGCAACACGGTCTTGAAATGGAAGAAAAATTGGGCTCAATTCTGAGTGTAGCATGAGTAAGTAGGAATTTATAGCCAAGAAGCCAGGTAGGGGTCAGTGGATAGAAAATTACTAAGAGGCGACATCAGAAGTAAGGAGGATTCTGGCTAGACTGACGTAAGATTCTTGTCGAAGACAGGCCAGAGTGATCAGACATTACCAGGGAGGTGATGGAGAATGAGGAACACCATCAGATATCAAGAGTGATCAGATATTAAGAGTGGGGGATGTTGAAGTTTATGGGAGGCCACTGTTTTGGGCTAGCTTCCTGCACTAGGCCCCAGAAGACCAGACCAAACTAAAATGGAGTCACACATGCTAACTGCCACATAATCAAATGGAAAGTTTAAAGAAGCAGACTGATACCCAAACAGACCAGTTTTCCCTAAAAACAAGAGTTTACAGTTTACCTGAGTCAGCTTAATAATAAGTCCCCTCTGCTTTAACCCTTATAAGCAAAGTAACCTGAAGTAATCTGATAATAACTAATTAGCTTTTTTTTCTTTCCATTTTTCTGTTTCCTTGTTCCCACCTTATAAAACTCACTTTCTTGCTATTTCCCTGTGGGAGCTCTCATTATATTTTGTAGAATGAAGGCTGCCTCAATTAATGAATTATGAATAAAACCAATTAGATCTTTAAACTAAATTTGTTGTAATTTTGTCTTTTGACAGGGCTCTTGCTAAACTAATTTAGCAAGGTTCTTTGACAAAACTGGATTTTATAAGAAAGTAGAGATGGACCTAGGAGAAAGTTTAGGGACCTGATCAAGTTTTTGTCAAGCAGATTATCTTTGTCTATAAGTTTTATATATAAATATATATTTATTTATTTTATACACATATATAATCAATACATATTATTATTATAAGAGAAGATATTAAAATTAAAAAACATGATTAAAGAAGTTCAGATAATTACTTCAGAATTATCTCCCCTGAAATTAGAGTCCTGGCCCAAGAAGTGTCACAGCCAAATTGTTTAAAATATATTAAGAAAATAATTCTGATTTGAATTATTATAGAACATGATTAATAAGGAAAAGTTTCTAATATTGTTTTTTGAGAAGCTAGGGAAACACTGACTAAAGAGAACTGTCAAAGATAGTACAGATAAAGGAAACTACAGACCAATTACTCTTTTGAACATCTACATGACATTAATTGTAATAATCACAAATAGGATTCAGTAGCACAATAAGGAATTATATACCACAACTGTATTTCTTCCTAGAAATATAACATGATTTAATACCAGGATATAAGAATAGCCCTTTCCACACATAACAAAAAATTAAAAAAAAAAAGGAAAGATCATTTCTTTTAGAGATTTTTTAACCCTCCTACACCTTCTCAATAATTCTATCTTGGCCACCCCACCTGAATTTGCCACCTTCCCTCCTATTCACTCTACATTCCTTTTCCCCTAAATCACTCCATGTGATTTATTTTTGTCCTTAGCAGTAAACACAATTCACCATGATATATATTCTAACTGTTCATTATTTTTCATTTTTATGGTTTTCTCAACCTAGTAGAATGTAAGGTCCATGAAAACAAGGAATTTTGCCTGTTTTTTGTTGTTATTTCCTCCCCACAGATGTAATGTCAGTGCCTGAGTGGCATTCAGTTGATCCTTAGCACATACTGGTTGAATAAATAAATGCATGAATTATCCCAATAAATTTTAAAATATATTTAACAAAATGTAACTATTCTTTATAAAAATCTTCAGCAGATCTAGTCATCTTATCCCTTGACATAGAAGATATTTAATACCTAAATATAAACTACTAAAAATAGAGTGTATGTGTGTGACAGAGAGAGATAAAATAGATGTTAAATAATAATAAAATATAAGTATTTTTATCCTAGTCCTACATTTGAAAGAAAAGCTTTTAGTAATTTTCTTTATCCTCTTTTGAATGTAGAAAGGAAACAGCTGGAAGAGAATTGTGACATTGGGAAATTGAACAGATTGACCTAAAGGGTAGATTGTATTATTGACACTAATTTTTTGCCCCTTTAGGTATCCAGGCTTCTTGGCATATAATTTTGTGGTCCCTCTCACTAATGGCCAATCTACACATTTGGTCCTTAACTTGGTGCTTGGCCAAGAGGTTTGTTTTGACCAGTGATATATGGATGGAAGTGACAGTGTGCTGATTTTGCACTTAGGCCTATAGAGACCTCACATGTTTCTGTTTACCCTCTCGTAGCTCATGGAGAAGAACACGCCCCACTTTGGCTATGATCAGAGACACAGCATGGATCAGCTGGCCCTCAGGTTCTGATAGAACAATCAGTAAGTCTTCCCAAGATAAAGAGACTGCTCAGCTGAGCCAGTGTGTATCAGCTGATATCAAGCCAACCTACAGATACATGAGCAATATTATTCTTCTTTAAAGTCACTGACTTTCGTGGTGGATTCTGTGTGTCAATAGCATATAGGCAGATTTATAATAATTGGATTGAACACTCTCTCGGAGATCTAAAGATAGAAGAGATCACCATATGAGAATACAGTATACATCTAAAAATGTATGAGAAAGAATATTTAACAATAACTATGAAAAAGATTGACTTTGCCTGCCTATGCCAATGAAAGTTTCATTCGGCCCCTTCTGAACTGCACTTATCTCATGCCTGAAAAAAAAAAATGATGAAGCAAAATACCAAGCCTTTTTTTACCTGTGGAATCTCCTAGAAGAAGACAAACAGTTTTCATACTGTTTGGGAAATATAAGAAAAATTCACTGACAAGCTCACTATCAATATTTTTATAAACACAATATTATACTCCCTGTTGTTCCTAGGGTAGTTGAGAATACAAAGGAATGTTCAGAAATATGAGAATCAACATGAAGGTATTTTCTTACATCCAGCCAATTTTCTTACAACCAGGCATGCTATAGCTTTCAAGGAACAAATGTTTTACAACTTGAGCAAATAGTAGACAATGTAATATTGCTTCACTTCTTGACCATTGGATCCTCACACAGCTCTCTGTTCCAAAAGCCTGGTTGCTACAATTTTTATTTCATATCATTCAAGTGGCATATAGGGTAGATTAAGGATGAGGAGAGAAACCAATTTCTTGGTAGCAAACCTCATATTTAGCTTTGCTAAATTATAGGTTGAATCCATAGAAAGATGCCCTGGTGAGTAGAACTATGGGTGTTCTGAATACTTCAAAAGGCCTATGCCAGGGTGAAATCTTTCAAAGATGTAAATATTGCTGTAAATAAGTGGCATTCAGGCTGGGATGTTTTCTTAAATAGTATAAAAAAAGAGATATTTGACATCTATACATTCGTTGATGGTTTTTCCAAAGATATATTATGCCATATATCTCCCAGATAATATTTCGTTCTCTCTCAACCATGTCTTCTCTGTCCATTGACTACAATTATTTATCTAAGTCAAGTGAAAAATTCAACAGTTTTTACACATCACTCAACCAACTCCTAAACCACACTAAATTGTCTTGTTCTCACGGATGAGATTTGAAAATTAAGGAAGTCAGTTGATGCCATAAACTACTTTAAACTCATCAAGAGTTCCTAGTTTATTTGTTAAATTGTACTTAAAATATTTTACATATACTTATATTTTGTGTCCTCATATTCTGGCTTTCACACAAATTTCAACTTTTAAAACCCTGAATATGATCCACATAGAACAATAGCAACAAAAATAATAAATTTGCCTGTTTCAAAGCTATTAATGTATAATGAAGTAAACAAGAAGAGAAATACATACAGGGGATATCTCTACTTTGTTGATCTATTGTTATGTTGACATGCTGGTAATGTTTATAGCATGTGATCACTTAAAGATCTTTAATCAACTCATAAAGAAAATATTCCAAGATTTATGCATTTTTTTCAGAGCAGAAAAAAATGAGGGCTTTTTAAAACTGTAACCTTCAAGTAGATGAAGGAGTATTATATTAATAATATAACCAGCTGCTGTTCATTTCCACTGAGAGTAGAAGACATTGAATATATTTAATTCACAGCAGGAGTGGTTTAGATTGGACAACAGGAAGACATACTTGACAGAAATTCATACTGGACCCTAAAAGAGATTACCAAGGGACATTTGTGGACTCTTTTTCCATTTAGGTTTTTGCGATAAATTAGATTCTACAACTACTGTGGTGACTGTGAATTTTTGCAAGTAGGTCAAGGAGGTGAGCAATGGGATACTAAAGCAATAAAAAGTCTTTTTTATTCCAAATGAGGTCTCACTTATTCCCTTTTAAAATATATGGCTTTTCCCCCTCCTCCCCATTAGTCAATAACGAGTAAGTTCAGTGTAAACTGGCCGTTTCTCTGCTCCCATCTTGGTGTTCTATTATAATAAAGCAATAAAGTCCCACACTCCGATGGGAGATATAGAAGGAGATAAAGTGGTGCAATTTTTTATTGATTTAATTTATCTTATATTTCTATTTATTTATTTATTTATTTGAGACAGAGTCTTACTCTGGAAAAACAAGCACCATCAAATTGGTATTAACTGACCAACCTTTAAGTGTACATATGGTAGTAACATTCATCGGGTGTTGGGCAGGTGGAGAAGGAACTCTTCCTTCATTGCTATACACATCACCTAGGTTATGTTTTTCCAACTAATATGGTATGCCTAGTAGGAAAGAAATGTTTGCTTCATAGTCAAATTAGTGATGGGGTTCAGGATGCATTATTACCCCAAAATATGACTATTGGAGTCCAGAATACACCACTCTAAAATATGCCTCTTTGGCAGGTTGATTATTTTAAGGTGTATATTTTGAGAAACTGCAGACACAGAAGTAGCTCTGAAAAGTTACCCTCTTGTATCTATTTTTCTACAAAATCTTTTGTATCTACAAAAAGTCTCCATTTGTAGGGGTGTCTCCCCATCTGCATCTGGAAGAAAAGAACTAAATCACCAGACACCAATGAAGAAGGCTTAGACTTAAATATGCATAACAAACCTTACCTTTGTTTTAAGATGCTTTTCCTGGCCATCTTGTCTTAATTAGGTCTTTCTCCTTCCACAATTTGCTTTCACCATGCTTTAGAGGTCCCAAATCCTGATGTCTTTCTGTAACTTAGGATGACATGTGTATCTGAGTATAAACCTCAGTCATCTGGCCACCTGTTTGAGCCTCATATTTTTGTAGACCCACCCATGTACATGTGTAATTAAAGTTTTTCTTATGTTAATTTCTCTTAATGTCAATCTAATTCATAGACTAGCCAAAGAATCTAAAAGGGTAGAAGAAAGCATTTTCTTCCCCTGTGCTAGCTACCTGTATTCTTTTTGCATTTGAGGTTAAGGTTGATTTGGGGGAGGTAGAGGGAAAATGGCCTCAATAACTTCTCCTATCCCTATGTGTATGTATTTTGCCATCTCTTTGCCATTCCTCCTATCAAGAAATAAAGTCTATTTCTTCATTTCTTGAATCTGGACTGTATATATGACTGCCCTTGGCCAATAGAGTTGTGCCCAAATGACATTTTAAGAGTTCAAAAGATAGCTCCTCAAAAAACCCAGTAACTCTTCTTTTCCTCTAGAAACAGAGCCATGAGGCCACTATATAAAAAAGTGAAGTCACTGGAAGATGTATAACCACATGCAGAAGAAGTGAGGAGCCAGAGTCCACATATAGCACCCAAGAGCCACACACATGTGAGTGAAGACATCTGGGACCATTCAGATGCATCTCATGACTGCTGCTACATAAACATCCCTGGGGAAGCCTCTCAAAAAAGCTGCTTATCTGACCCCAGCTCAAATTTCTGACTCATAGTATCATGAGCAAATAAAGTGGTATTGTTTTAACTCACTATATTTTGGTGTGGTGTGTTGAGCAGCAAATAGGCAATAGGCACCTCATAATGACAACATAAACACATCACGTTGTCAATTCATGGTTTACAGACCAAAGAAATTTTAACATGTAATATGCTTTTTACTCATGTGAAAATAATATTCTATACCAGGTTGTATTGTACTAAAGCCTATCATAGACTTATGGGTCTATGAAAATATCATAATAAAAGATAATAAAAAGGAGAAGAAAGACATTCAAAGGGGATAAAATAGAGATGAAAAAAAAAATAGAACCATACAACCAATTTGATAGAGGTTTCAAATTGGTGGGGACTATTTCATATATAGCATCTGGATGACTAGTTAGATGATGGTTCTATTGATAATTCTTTGGATATTGCTAATATAGACTCTTTTTCCATCTCTCATTTTAGCTTTCCAAAGTGCTGCTTTCTCCATGTTCTCATAATACTATTTTAATTGTCCTTTCTTATCCTTCTTCATTAGTTCTTGCTTCCTTGCCAAATCTATCAAAGGCATAAGTGGATATTATTCAATGAGATACAATGGAGTCAGTCAGGAAAGCAAATTAACCAAAAGTGGCAGAATGGAGCTGCCTGGAAGCTGAAGTCCTGAAGCACACTAAGCATGTAGAGTATCATGTAGCCATGGAGGCAGCAATACTAGCTTAAGCTGATTTTTTCCTGTGAAAGGATGTTGGCTGTGCTTTGTCATCCTTAATACTTGTCTGGTTATGCATGGTGCTCAGTAGAGAAACTGATAAGCAAATTCTTATCTTTCATTCCCTGAAAAATAGCTCTCATGGAAAACATCTTTTGGGGCATGTAAGGGGCCACTTTTATGAAGCAAATGAGAAATTTAGAGTATTTAATTTCTTAACAATTTTAGTGATAACTTGCTGCTCAATAACTAACCACTACTGATATTAATATATTACTTCCATTCCTCCTGGCATAGCACTTGTAAATTTGTTCACTTTATTAAAAAGAATCACAGCTTATTTTAAAGAATAATTTTGATTTTTTTCTGCAGACTCCTTAAGGACATTTACATGTAAATATAAATTGACCATTCATATAGGTGATTTTTTGGAAAGTTTCATAAAATCTTCACAGACTTGCTTCCTAATCATACTGCCTGATAACAGAAACATATGCTGCTCTTTTCAATCAACAATATGCATTTTGGTGAATTCTTAAGAAGCTCAGTTTTAGAATATTTGTTATTTGACAGAAGACAAAAGTGCAATTGAAAAGAGTGATCATCAAGATAGTTTTAAATATACATTGATTTTGTAACTTGAGACTTCGCTGAATTTGTTTATCAATTCCAGTAGTCTCATGGCAGAATCTTTGGGATTTTCTAGGCATAAGATCATACCATCAGCAAAGAGCGATAGTTGACCTCTTCTGCCCCCATTTTGGATGCCCTTAATTTCCTTCTCCTGTCTGATTGTTCTGGCTAGGACTTCCAGTACTATGCTGAATAGAAGTAGTGATAGAGGGCAACCTTGTCTGATTCCAGTTCTAAGTGGGAATGTTTTCCATTTTTCCCTGATCAGTATAATGTTGACTATGGGTTTGTCATATACGGCTTTTATCATTTTTAGGTAAGTCTCATCTAGACCTATTTTGTTAAGCGTTCTTATCATAAAAGGGTGCTGAATTTTGATGAATGCTTTTTCTGTGTCTATTGAGAGGGTCATATGGTCTTTGTTTTTTACTTCTATTTATGTAGTGAATTACATTTATAGATTTGCATATGTTGAACCATCTCTACATGGCTGGGATGAAGCCCACTTGGTCGTGATGGATTATTTTTTTGATAAGCACTTTAATTTGGTTTGCAAGAATTTTACTGAGAATTTTTGCATCTATATTCATAAGGGATATTGGTCTGTAGTTTTCTTTTTTTTCTTGAGTCCTTTCCTGGTTTTGGTATCAGGATGATGTTGGCTTCCTAAAAAACGTAGGGAAGGATTCCTTCCTTCTCAATGTTGTGGAATAATATCTGCAGTATAGACACCAGTTCTTCTTTGTAAGTCTGGTAAAATTTGAGTCTGAAACCATCTGGTCCACGGCTTTTTTTTTTTTCAGGGAGGTTTTTTATTGCTGCTTCAATTTCAGTACTGGATATTGGTCTGTTCAGGAATTCTATTTCTTCCTGATTGAGCCTAGGGAGGCTGTATGTTTCTTAGAATTTGTAAGATTCACTAATAAAGCTCATAAATAAATTATTTCTTATAATTTTTCTTATAATAATTTAGAACCACAAAATAGAATCTTTAAAAAGAAAAAAAATATGCAAATACATTTTGAATTGTTACTTTAAAAGGTAATATAGGAATCCCTTATTTGAAATTCAAAGAGTTGCTAAAGAGGCTATTGATATGCCAACATTTTTTTTGCCTTTCTCCTTTACAACACACATATGCACACTCACACACATGATTACATTGTAAAATCTCCAAATATTTTAAATGTCTTTTATAATCTGGAGAGATAAGTTTAAATAAATACTTTTTGTGAAAGTGTTTTATATTTGGAAGTGAATAACTGTGGTGGAGCCATATTATTGATAATAAATATTTCTCATACTAGAAATTAAAATAATAAAATACATTAAATTAACTCTCTCCATTCTAAGTTTCTGTGGTATGTGTATATTCATTCTTACTTTTTTTATTGCTTTTGAAAATAATTATTCATCTTAGTCAAAACACTGTTTTCAAATTCTCAATTGTTTGGCCTTATCAAATTTAGGAAACACAAATTTAATTATCAATTTTGAAGTCTCATTTTTATCAGATACAGAAGAGAAATATATTTTCTAATATAAATTTTGCTTTCAGCTACACAAATCTTTGACAGCATGATTGAGTAGGTTTTTTTTTTGACTCATCCCATACCTTGAAAAATAACCTTTATAATCTTTTTCAGTTTTGCGATAACAAGATCTTTCTGCAACACAGACACTGAGGAAATAATCACGGTGGCTCACTCTGCCTTGTTCACTTCATTTTATCAGCTCTCTGCTCTCTGTGTCCTTGCTGACCTCCAGAGTTGAGGCTGAAGAGCATCTTAAGGCTTTTCTCAGCATTGATTAGAAAATAAGCAAAAGATTAGCACAAAAATTAAAGCCTGAATATGTACTTTCATATATATATATATGTATATGTTTAGGGCATACTTATTAATTGAATTTAATACAAGTATGAATGCAATTATAGGTAATTTACTTGACATTTGTGTCCTTGGAGCATTTTAAATTACAGAACAAAAAGTCAACACAAGGAAGGAACGCTATTAAGAAATAGAGGTAGCTGTAGAGAAGTGTACTTTGTAGTTGATAAAACGTACACATTTTAAACTTTAATGGACACTATTAAATAAAAATAATTTTATTTACAAAAATAATAATCTCACTACATAAGAGGTCTTATCAATTTCTGTCACAAAATATGTTATTTATGAAGTGGTTTTTAAAATATTCCAGAACTTAATTACTTTGCAATTACTCAATAAAAAAGAATGAAGTTGAAAGGAAATTAGATATAAATCATTTTTGGAAATATGAATATTTAATTTAATTTATCAATGTCTTTTTAAATGGATAAGGTAATTGTGAATCTCAAAGTTACTCAAAGTAGAATTAAATACGAGAATGCATCCAATATACATCTGGTAAACACAGATATATTTAAATGGCAATTCTTAATATATTTTCATTAATAATTACTAAAACTGACTTAAACTCTAAAGTTTAAGTCAGACTACCACTTTTGTTGAGTCTGTCTAAAATGAGTATTGTTATTCAAATAAATGCTGCATTTCTGACATAAATGTTTTAAAATAGAAATTACTCTTAAGATATGTTAATAATTACACAGACAAAAGATTCAGAAAAATCTTAAATGAAATCACAATAAGAAGAACGGTGTGAAAAGCAAACCTTCTGAACTTACCCCTGTCTTCTTCATCCCAGTTCAGATCTAAGTCATTTTTTCATTGCTTAGGCTGAAATCTAAGTTGATGCTTCTGTTATGTCTTTCTATCATACCCACTATGCACATTATGAAAAAAAGCTTCCAGAAAAAAAATTCTTTCATTTAATAAGCCTTTATTTTTATAACATATAACTTCCACCTTCTTGAATACATGTCTTACTAGAGAAAGTATATTCTTCTGCTTTCCTATTCAATTAGTACAATTAAAATGATGTTACCAGTTACTGATACAATGGATGTGTATGAGCAGAATGTCAAAATAATAAAGGTCACTGTATTGTAGATAATGACAGAGAACAAGAGAGTCAACACTGGCAAGAATGAAAGTGGTAAATTTGTGTCGTAATCTTTCTAAGTAATTTTAAACTGCTTTTCATACTCCTAACAGGATTTAAGAAGAAAATCAGCACATAAATCAGTAGATATTCACCAAATGCCAGGACTAGTGTTGACCTGTCCCTGCAGAAATACAATGATATGTCTGTGTTGTTCCACTGTCATCTGCCATGATTACCCTGCTTTGGCATAAGCCATAATGCTGACTGGAGGTATGATTATGGCCACGTCTGTTTCATCCTTCAGATCTTTGGTGCTGCTGATATTCTCTGCAATTCCTCATCTTATTCCTATCTTGGCTGGAAGGACAGTTGAGGAGCATTTGACCTTTCCTACCATCAAAGAGCCTTTAATTCCCAGGTTAGAAGATTCAACATAAATTTTAATTCAAATGCTGAATATGTCATTTTAATTATATATTTGTGAACTAGGAAAATAATAAAACAGTGGTTCCAGAAATCCATGGGACTCACTAAGAGGTGGACCTCAGCTCCATTTTTTATCTGAAATTTATGAACCCCAATTCTAGTGAGAGGTTCCTGATGGCTTGTTGAATTCCTTGGTTTCAATTTCAGCTCAGATATATAGCTCATTATGTGAAAGGCATCCTATAAGATGGCACCCAATAGTTTCCACTTCTTGATAGTTACACATTTGTGTAATCCCCTCTCCTTGAGTTGGGCTGAGCCTAGTTACTCACTTCTAATGAAAAGGATATGGCAAAAGTGATGTGATTCACTTTCAAAATTAGATAACAAAGAATTTGAGGCTTCCATCCTAGATGCCTGCTCATACTCTCTTGTTTGCTCACTCTAAAGTAAACAAGTTGCCACATTTTCTATTTGCCTTATGAAAAGACCTACATCAAAGGAACTAAGATAAGCTTCTGAAAAACAGTCTGCAAAGAAATGAGTTCCTCAGTGCAAAAGCCTACAAGAAATAAAATCCTGTAAACAACCCTATGAGTGAAGTTGGAGGTAGGTTTTGTATTCCTTTGACTATTTGTTTGGTGTTTTATTAAATATTTAAGAACCAGAATTGTGAATTAGCTCCGAAATGAATTTTACTTGACATTTTTATTTGTATTTTGGTTATGTTAACAAATAAGACAAAAGTAAAACAACAAAGATAGATGTTAGATCTTCTTGTTTTCATCAGTAACATTTTTGCTAAACTTAACAATAATGTTAAAATATTTGAGGAATATTCCTTCAAATATTTTATGCTACTTATAATGTAACAAATATTAATAAGACACTTTTGAAATTTAATCTACATTAACATTTTTCTTCATTACTTAAGTGTAGACAATCAATGTAATAACAAATCAAGCCATAATTTGTATCATTTGTGGTATCCTCCCCCTCTGGCTGATTTCAAGCTACCAATATATTATCATTGATCATGGAGTTGGGAAGTTCTGTTCAGTACAGTATTTTTTAGCATTTCTGCTGAACAGATACAATAGATATAAGCAATCTTTAAAGATAATATCAAAATGTAATAAATTATTAGGAAGTATGAGTTTTGAATCTTTGTTATCTTTTTGGTTGATACTATTTAGATTGTGGGTTTATATAATTTAACTTTGACTATTACTTCAGTTTTACCATTGTCTCACATCATTTCTGAATTTTTATGTTGCTTTCAATCCACATAGGCAAGATGAACCCTCAGCCAAAAGGCTAATAATGCCACACAAGTACCAAGAGGTTATGAAAAAGTTTATTACACACATAATGAGGCTTTCTGGGAGAAGCAGGGCAGATTCCCAAGCAGGTATGACACTTGCTTGAGAGAGCAGGAAAAGATTAGCTTGGCTGACTTTTGTGGTTGGGGGTTGAGTATAGGGTGAAGATTTCCTTATACAGTCCAGGGCTTGCATTGCCTGAATTGCTTTCCAGTGCCAAAGCAGAAAGCATCCACATTTTTTTCTTGGCTTACCCAGATGTGGGGCAGAAAACAAAGGGTAGTTGTTGAGGCTTGAAAGCTATTAAGAGTGAAACATCAAAATAATGTCAGATTCTTGATAATCAGCTTCTATGGGCTATTATGAGCTAGCTCCAGCACACCACAGCTTGTGTGTGAATTGGCAATATTGTGCAGATGATCTCAAATCAAAGACATGTTTTGAATCTATTTAACTTACATTAAAACTTTTGCTACATGTGCTGAATTTCATACTAATTTTTCAACTACCTAAGGTTCAATGAACTATTTTATTACTTTTTGCAACTAAAACAGCAATTTTTTTGTTATTTTTTTCAATAGAAACTAATTTTTCTATAAATTCTTTAATCATATAAAGTGACTTTTGTGTTCTGGGGTACAGAAAATTTTCTAGCAGTATCAGGATCATGATTCAATAATAGTTTTCACATTTATATTTTTTATTTTCATAAGCCTAGATTAGAATTAAAAAAATCAAATGAAACTGAATTCCTTTGTTTACTTTTAAAGTTATTAATTTATTTAAGTGTTTTAAGCATGATGCTTGGTTCACATATGGTAAATTAAAATTTAAATTAAACTTGAATCTAAAAATACAAATTTTGTATTTCTTATGTGAGAGATAGTTAAAGTAAATGATCTTGACCAAATTTAACTTACATAAATATTATTCAAATATATTTTCCAAAAAGTATTGAATATGTGCAATCTATTTTAACCTGATTTTCATGATACAGAGAAGATACATTTAGTTACCGCAACAACTTATTAGAGCACAGGTCAGATTCATATTATTTCTTAAAGGATAACCTATGATATTAAATAAAAAAGATTTGGATTATGGTAATTAAATTATGTGAACTGTGCTGATTACAACAAATCTCAATATGACATTAATTATACAGAAAAATAAAGTAAGAAAAGTCACAGTAAAATATTTCATTGAAGGAATTATCTTTTAAATAAGACAATATTTATTATAATTATAAAGAAACATGAAAAAATAGAGTTTGGAGTAGTTAAGAACAATATTTTGCCATGAAGTGTTTAATACCTATCTTCTAAAATTAAGTTAGTAAAATCATTGTCTTTTAAGATCTTATTCAAAAAAGACTTAGAGACATATGGGAGTTGACAGATTTGGGTACAAGGAAAAGCATATAAACTTACTCAATATTTAATGAATATAATAAAATGTTATTCTTAATTTCAGAAATACATTTTATTGCCTTCTTCTCATAATCTAAAACATATGCCTATTTGGCTGTTAGTAATAATGTTTTAAATAATGTTAGCATATTCATTTATTTCTTGATTAAGAAATTATTTCAAACATTTCCTTCAAAATAATATCTAATTTCCTAATCAATTAGAAACCTCTAGAGTATTGTTGACATGCATTTAGAAACCATTTGCTAATTATAACATACTTACCTTCCCTTTATAAATTATATTTAGATGGATATGATATTTTATCCTGTCATTGTTAAGTAAGGATTAATAATACCTTGAAAATTAATTAAAATCATATTATTGGTGAATGTCAGTGCAGGCCATGAATTTCCAGAGATGTAATATATTTTTATATATGTATCTTATAAAATATACATATACATATTTTATAAGATACATATATAGATATCATCTTAATATGTAGCACATATATCTTAATACATAATATAGATTATATATAACTTTAAAAAATGTTTATATTATACTACTTAAAATTACCATATAATACCAATAACAAATATTTATGATACATCTGTTGATACTTATAAATAATTAGATTTATATTCAGAAGAATATCTAATAAATTTCTTTTATTTAGTATTATGCCAGCAAAAATTCCACAATATTAACTAAATATTATATAAATATGCATCATTATGCATGAATTCCATACACATAGCTAATATTTAAGATTTGAGCCTTATTAAGTATAGTAACTTAGGTATTTTATTACTTTTCAAACTGCCAGTTGGATATTAGAGTATTTGAATACTTTTATTAAAATACATGGAAAATATATAAATATAAAAATATTGCTTTGGTGAGTAAGCTCATGGATTACAATATATACAATAATTTCATGTTACATGGCCTGCAGGCATCTATAAACCAATGATATTTACTTGTAAATAATAGGGAATTAGAAAAATTTAAATAAATCCTTGCACTTTTCTAAGGCTTTAAGCAAGGAGAGAAATCTTTATTTCTGTGGCAAATCATCTTTCCTGCTGCCAATAAAATTATCAAGTGCAAAGATAACCAAAATTATGTTTGAATATATTAAAAAATTCAGATAGACAAAATTAAATTATATGTCTTGAATATGTCTAAATTATTGTTAAGAAAGTCAGTTTGTAAATGCAGAAGAGTGAGAAACACTTCCTCCTATGCAGAAAAAATATTTCCTTTTGAAATTTATCTCATTTAAATTCTACTAGATTAAAAGACGGTTTAAATCAAACATGTATAAATGTGTAATCAAATCTCTTTTAACTCCCCATATTCCTTATATATTTTCAAGTGATTTAGTCAATACTTGGCTAGGTGACAGATGTTAGCATCAATGGACCATATGGTGTTATTATAATAGTATTTGTAAATAGACAACAGAATAATAAAAATTCCATACTGAGCACCAATTTCTTAAATTCTAACTTTGAAGATGATTGCTGTCTTTGAAGATAAGTTATTAAAGGTAACATTGTTTTTTAAAATTCACTATACAATGAGTTCAGTTTTATATAGCATTCCTATTTTTAAAATATTTATGAGCAGTCATAATAAGACATGTGGAGGATTTAATCCTCCATGGGTATAATCATATTGGTATGACAAACATTTACCTCAACAAACCGAAATCTATTATGATATAAATATATCTTGAATACTTTATGTTTCTTTAATGTACTTAGGAAAAGAACTTTAACAGAATCAACTTTTTTAGAGCTATAGAACATCTGATGTTGGCATAGTACCTTGGTAAGGAGAACTACAACCCTGAGGGAATTACAAGGACACATGAAGAGTTTATTCTCTCACTTATTGTTCCTGTCATGACAGTAATCCCTTGGATACAAACAGGAAAATATTTTTGGAAAAGATGTCCTTATGTATGTGACCTATTTTATAAGTACGGACTGTTCAATAAAGGGCAGTATATGATTTATTTTTCCCTTAAGCAAAATAGCCCTTAAATTTTTTATAAATTTCAAACTTCCACAAATGTAAGTCCATGTCCTAGAGCACAATCATCATTCTAAACATTGCCACAAATCAAATTTAATAAATCATATTTTCCTTTCCTACCAAATTGGAAGAAATTGGAGACACGAATAACTTGATTTTGTTTCCAGTGAACTTTGAAAGTTAACTGGAGAGAAAAAAAAGGCTTTTTGCTCTTTTTCTGAAATTGAAATGTCTAATATGTGCTGTTTATACTCCATCTATCCATATAAAATTGATTTACTATCTAAACTTTTCTTCTGCAAAGTACTTTAAAATTTTGTCTTCAGCTCTAATGATAGGTCTAGGATGTTTTAAGATTTGTGCTGGTCCACATGAAAGACTTCCATGTAAAACACCCAGAGAACCAACATAGACAGATACAAAGAGGTTAAGACCCAAGAACCTGACTTAATATGATCCAAAAGAAAAGAGAATTAAAATCCAAAAGCCCTTGTATTTATTTTTTGTAACATTTTATTTATTTATTTATTTATTGTGGATTTTTCTTTATTTGATGTTATTTTTTTTTTATTTCAGCATATTATGGGGGTACAAACATTATGGTTATGTACATTGCCCATGTCCCCCCTCTCCCCTCGAGGCAGAGCCTCAGGCATGACCATCCCCCAAACATTGCACATCTCACTCATTATCTTTGTATATGCCCATCCCCTCCTCCCTCCTCCCACCCGCCCGACACCAGACAAATGTATTCCTATATGTCCACTTAGGTGTTAATCCATTAATACCAATTTGCTGGTGAGTACATGTGGTGCTTGTTTTTCCATTCTTGAGATACTTCACTTAGTAGAATGATCAAGAATAGGACAATAATTGTGTTTGTTGATTTAATTTCATCAGTTTGAGCAGGTCTTGGAATTTCATCTTAGTTTCACCATTTGCTGTTGGAATGTTTTAATAGTTTAAATGAGTATTTTCATGTAAGATGTAAATACATCTATACTAAAGTTTGTCATCAGATTGAAAGGATGGCCTTGCTAGTGAAATAACAGAAAAATAATCTAGTTTTTGAGTAAGGGCTAAGATAATAATATGAGCTCTCTTGCTGGCAGGCACCCCACAGAGTTCTGTTTTCACAACATCTGAAAAGAGCTGAACAGTGAGAGAGGAAATGTGAATTGTTCTCTTTTACATTTGCCAGACCTATTTACTTTACTGCCTTAAAGAGTTCCTGAGCTCCAGCTGGGGGTACAGCTTCAGGCCTCAGTTCCTGCCCAAAACCATATCTCAAGGGCAAGATCTCAGACAAGATCTTTCACATCCCACAGCTGCTTCTGTTATTAGCCCATTGCTAAGAAAAAAGAGAAGAAGCAGATGCATCTGTACCCAGCTAATTGGGTTACAGCCATAAATCATCTTCGCTCCCTTTACAACCCCTAAATAAAAAGCCTGAGTAACCAGTCTTCTACACCCAACATGCTCTCCCTCTTTCACCTCTGCGTTGGCCTTTTTTCTATCTGGAAAAAGTAAAACAAATTTTTCTTCTTTCTATGCTAATCTTTGTGTAAGAAAGCTTTCTTAAAATCCACGTGTACTAGCTCACGCCCTAACATGTACCGAGTAAATTTTCCACACTAGCACAAATGCCATTTAAAACAGAATTTTTGAATATCATTCTAATCAGAAAATGCAGCTGCCAAAGTAACCAATTTTTTTTTTTGAGAGAGAGTCTCACTCTGTTGCCTGGGCTAGAGTGCCATGGCATCTGCCTAGCTCACAGCAACCTCAAACTCCTGGGCTCAAGCGATCCTCCTGCCTCAGCCTCCTGAGTAGCTGGAACTACAGGCATGAGCCACCATGCCCGGCTAATTTTTTCTATATATTTTTAGTTTTCCAGCTAATTTCTTTCTCTTTTTAGTAAAGATGGGGTCTCGTTCTTGCTCAGGCTAGTCTTGAACTCCTGACCTTGAGCAATCCTCCCACCTTGGCCTCCCAGAGTGTTAGGATTACAGGTGTGAGACACCATTCCCGGCCAATAAACAAATATTTAAACCCATGGACAAGTACATTATCTTCTCAAGCTCATATATTTTGGAATCTAAACAAACAGACAAAAAAATCAGAACGTTGCTTAGTTATGAGAACCGTGGAACTTTTTGCATGTGATTCCATCTAAACTCCTATATTAAGAGACAACCAAACTCTAGCATAGCTTCTAACAGCTTAAGGCCATGACCCCTTAAAGTGCTTGGCTAAGACATCTCTCTGCTGCCAGGATAATTTATTGTTTGTTCCAGTCAAAACTTGGTGATAGCCCAATAAGTACTTGAACTCCCTCTTAGAGAAATTCCTGTAGAGAGTTTGCAATTATAAATCCTTTGCCCTTTGAGATATAAATCTACTACCCAGAACTGTTTCCTCGAGGACAAGTGAAATGTCTCTTTGAGATACAACCATTAGGGAGAAAATTTTGCCTCTTCAGTTTCTACAAGAGGACAGGGCTTAACTTCAGTGGACTTCGTGATCATTCTTACACCACTGTCTCTTGGGATAAGAAGAGAGACGTTTGTTTCTCTTGTGGACAAGTGCCATTTAGCAAACCCAGATGGCCTGTTCACATGGCCACCAAACCCCCTTTTTGCCCCACTGGTGCCTTTCTCCTACCACATCCCAACCTTTAAAAAAGTGTCTTTCCTTTGGTTTGGAGGTTGAGTTTAGCTCATGCTAGAATTTCTTCCCTATTACACTGGGTATCACTGAATAAGATCTGTCCCTACGGCTTTAACTAGTGTTCAGCTGTGTTTATCTTTGACAGTGAACACAAATTTAATTACAGGAAAGTGATCTTGGTAAAGTGACTCTCTTAGAGGTAAGAATCAAGGGTAGGAGGACTGCATTTTTACTAAAGAACTACAGTAATGATGTTCTTTACCCACACTTTTTCCTTAAATATGTTAATGATTCTTTTCTTAGAAATGCAAATAAAGCTTAACTTTTATTTTGGGAGCACAAACCAAAATATCTTCTTAACCCAACAGCTCTGAATTTATAATTTACTTCTTAGGTTGGAAATTTAGAGATAGACTGACTTAGTTTTGATTTATTTGATTTAATTCTCAGAGTTCTATGCTGCCCTAGTATGTTCTTTTTGAATCTCTGCTATTGATGGAAAAACCTAAGTGATAGAAGATGAAATATTAGGTGTAATTTGCCTTGTTTTTTCTTTATCCTTAATACAGCCCCAAAATGCATGGCATTATATAATTTCATACATCTGTCAAGCTAAAGAAAGAAACTGAGGCAAAATTAACATAAGTAGAGTTTATTTGGGCCAAAGTTGAGGACTGCATCCCAGGAGTAATAGATTCCAGTAGCCTTGAATATATATGCTCTGATTAGCAGCAGTCACAACTGGGTTTTTAAATGAAAAATGAAGTTAGAGGGAAGTTCCTAAGTTGTTTACTAAGAATTTACATTGGTTTATTAAAATAACATAAGCTATTGATTAGCTATACTTTATTCTTTGTATCACAAATTTCAGGAACATGAAGATAATGGGTTAGAGTCACATTGTACAACTTGTGGTAATATTTTAGATAATTTATCAGGTAGTCTGAAACTACAAGGAAGGAAAGAAAAAGAAAAATGCATTTAAACAAGTACCCCAGGGCATGGGTAAAGGGAAAGTGACTAAAGACTCATGCTCATGTCTCTCTGGGCCTGACAAATTTTGCTTACCTCACATTCCTCAGATGATTCTAATCCACTTTTCTTTATCACATTAAAAAAGGTCACCATTGTAAACACATGGAGCAAAAAGGATGAAATGTGGATGACAGGCATTGAAATACAGTAGAATGGCCTTCTGACTCAAAATCAAATGATCAAAAACATATACACAACCTCTCTTTTCTTCTCTTATTTTCCTTATTGTATATAAAGTTTATTGAAATGTATTGTTTGAGATTCATTTCCTCAGTTATTATAGCCGTTCATCTTAAAATATGATGCTTTTATTAAAAAACATCTAAAGCAGAGTTAAATGTGAAAAAAAATCTGTGAAATAGAAAAGTAATCAGGAATTGGGAAAAAAGGTATAATATAACAAAATTTGGCAAATGGAATATATCATTTTTTCTTCCAGTGGGGTATGATGACAGAGGTTGGCAAGAAATTATATCTCCTTGTTTAAGGCTTAACTATTAAAGAATAATTATGTTGCTACACCAGAAAATGTTACATACCTTAAAATGTATTAAGCAAAGAAATGGACAAGTTCTTTATTGAGTCTACATCTTAAATTGCAATAAAGATGTGTACAGAACTATCTTGTGAGTTACACCTTTAATGTTTATATGGAAAATAGACATAAATATAAAAATTGACTTCTGTCACAAATAAATGCCAAACATTGTCATCACCATTTTAAGCAAAGGGCTTTTTGGGATTATATAGTAACTTTATTTTTGTCTAGTATTAAAACATGAGAAAAAAAAATTGGGGAGAAGTTATTATTATAAATTTTTACATATTAACTATTTTAAATTCTTTATTAGATGATTTTATTGAAAAGTACTTGGGAATTATCTAATTTCTCACATTGTTATCATCATTGAAAATTCTAAGTTTTGAAGTTTTATAAGCTTTTTAAGCACTAAAGCAACAAAATATTATATTATGGTAGTAATTCAAATAAACTGCAGCTCCGTTTAGAATTTTATTCCCATTAATATTTTAATTGTTTTATTAGTATAATATTAGAAACATTTACAGGTGGTAATTTTGCTTCTATGTCTTATAATTAATAGAATAATGGAGAAACTCATAATCTTTTATACCTTCTCACTTTTATCAACTTTATTAGCATATTTGATATTTTATCATTTTGATGGTACTATACAAAAATGTATCAGTGAATTTGCATTAATTGCTTTCAGATAAATAAATCTGAATATTAATAACAATAATAAAGATAGTACTTTTTTGAGAATTTTGTGTTTCCAAAATAATATTTTAAAAACAAAATAGCATACATTTATGCTTTTTAAATCTATGCCTATGACAAAATAACTTTTTTTTAAATTTTCATTATTTCTTCTAAAAACCTCAACAGAGAGCCTTAGTACATAATGTTATGTGTATTTATCAAATTCTTTTCTAACCTCATTTTCAGAATTTTCTTTTGCTTCTCACGTTTTCAACTGGCTTAAGTAACTCCAGTAGATATAGACTATTGGCAAAAAGACACAAACAGTGGGTAAACAGCCACAATTGGGGTCTCACTATTTTGGAAAGAGTAAGGCAGTACAGTGAAAGAAAAATATATCCAAGAGCTAACACTATAAATGAGGACCATGCATTTTATTTATATCGATAGAGGTGAATTTCTGTTCTACCACAGTTTGTAGAATAGTAATATTAGGAATTAAAACAGAGCTCCAGAAATATTATATTGGTTGAAGTCATAAAAGTTATTTTAGCATAGCTTATGTAGTTAGGTCTCAGTTTAAATTAATTTCAACACAGAAAAAAAATAATGGGTGCTTTTGTTTCAACCTCATCTAAATTATTCAGAGGAATTTAAATTTCAAAATGATTGATTGTGACCTAGTTTGAAAAAAGAGTGGATGGCTGTAGATGCTTTTTATGTAAAATTAACTAGTCCAAAGCTCTCCAATGTAGCTTCAATGAAGGAAGCTAAGTAAACCTCTGGAGAGAATGAATGAAAATGTTGCTGTATTTGCACTTTAAAAATAAGACCAAAAGAAGCTGCTATTTGCAGGGGCAAGCAGGTTAGTGTCATGACTTAGTTTAATGTTGAGCAACCATTAATAAAAAAGATTTTAGACATCTAGAGGTATCTTGTTCTACCAGAGAAAGAAAAATTGGAAATATAAATATCACTGAGTGAATCCAACCTGCCTCGACCCTCTCTGGACAGCCCTTGTGTTATTAATTTTTAAGCCAAAAGTCCCTTGGCATCCTTTCGGCCTTTCTATTTCAGATAGTGAAGAATATATGGGGTTTTAGAATTGAATTTAACAAACTTTAAATCACTGCCTAATATGGCATTTTTCTCTTTCTCAGAGAACACATTAAGCCCCTTAAAAAAAAGTGAGTGGACTAAGAAGTGCAGTGGGTAGGATATGGCCTGTTTGTTTCCACCAAAACTTAGGTTGAAATTGATCCTCAATGTGGCCCTGTTGTGAGGTGGGCCCTAGTAGAAAGCATCTGGGGCATGGGGGTGGATCCCTCATGAGTGATATGGTGCCTATGTTATGGAGTAAGTGAGTTCTCACTCTCAGGAGACTAGGTTGGTTCTCATGAGAATGGATTAATTCCTACAAAATCAGGTTGTTAAAAAGGAGCTTCCTCCTCCTGTTCGGTTCTCTCTCTTCATACTTGTTTGCTTCTCCATTGACCTTCTCTGCCATGGTCTGGCACAGCATGAAAACCCTCCCAGAAGCCAAGGACAGGACCTTGGACTTTCCAACCTGCAGAATCATGAGCTAGATAAACATCTTTTCTTTATGAATTACCCAGTCTCAAGTCTTCTGTCATAGCAACACAAAATGGACTAAGACAATGAAAATAGAGCCTTTTATTTCCAATCAACATCTCTCTGTTTTAGAAAATAGACAGCATTTTTGCTATCTTCATCAAAGCAGGAAATCACTGACAGTGTTGCAAAGAAGATAGCAGGTATTTTTCATAATAAATAAGGGTAAATAAATGGACGAGATGGCCAGGTTAGACTGGAACCCAAAGGAGGTGAAGTTATACCTCCTGACTATCAGCGTTTAAACCCAAGATGCAAGAGAAATAATGTTATCTGGAAACACATGCTGTCAGGGAAGTCTAAGACCTGCTGCTATTTGTCTTGATGCTTCTTATATGAGACCAGACTTACTCATAAACAGTCTCCAGCTGTAGCTTCTATTAACTCAGGGTATCTCCATGTCCATCACTAAAGGATCTGGCTCAGAACGGATACCCTGTCTGTACTTTACAAATAAAGAGACCACAATGTTTGTTGTAATGTTCCCATTGCTCTCTGACAGCAAATATCGTCCATAACCTTCTAAGCCTTTGATATTCCTCTCAGAGCTATATATTTTTTTCTCTGAGCTGTAAATTTATTTTCCAATGTTGAAAAACAGCAACAATATATATCAAAATAACCTCTCTTTTTAAAAACAAACTATAACAGAACAGAACAAAATAAAACAAAATATACACACCTAATAACTCCACAAAATTCTCAAGTTCTTGAAGACAGCTCTGTGGGCTACATAAAGATGATAATAACAGAAGTCATTTTCCTGATTAATTGAATTGTATGCCCCCCATCATCCATACAAATGGAATGTGAGAAAGGCCTGGAACAAGAGAAGGGCAGGATCTAAGAGTTCAATCCTGTCATCATCCCTCCAGTCTTGTCCTTCCCTCACATTTTATGAATTTTTTTTTCCATATTTTCCATTGCTTTTTCTGGTAAATAAACTTGAAACAAATTCCAACATGTATAAGTATTTAAAATTCATCTTGATTTTATTTTCTGATAAGTTCAGTTTAAAATATATTTTAAAACAGAAATCAATAACAACAGCAATAGCAACATTTTCAATAAAGGTCACACATAACTATACAGATGAAATATTATGAAAATATCAACTGATTATAAGAGTGCATAAGTCATTAATACTATAAAATTAACCACACATGTATGTTAATGAGCCTTCATGTTATAATTTAGGCACCATATTAAGTTTATTTCAAACATAGCATTATTTTGTGGATATTAATAAATATGTCTTCACTCCAAAAAACACAGAAGTGATACTTATTTTTTAATTTATTTGCTTGTAAATTGGTTACACAATGAGTTAAAGATTGAATAATTGTGATAATAGATATTTCTGAAAGATCGTGGTCTTTCTATGACAACAATTTGCTGTATTGGGTTAAAAAAATTTACTTAGGTAGCCTTTATGGAAAATAAATTTTCAGGGGGCAGTAAGCTTTTAATGAAAACAAGGAAATTAAAGGAATTTTTTGAGTTGCAGTTGAAGGTATTTTTAGACATTAGAGAATAATTTGTAGGAGAAACTGTAAAATGATTAGTGTACAAAGGCAAAATGGTTAGTAATTTCTCAAATGAGGGTAAAGTAAAATATAGTGTGGGATGAGAGTCTAGGATAGATGTCTGGATGCTTGAATTTTTCAGGTGACTCAGATAAACCAACATAGCAAACATAAGACGTGCCCAGTTGATTCAAATTAAAGTTAGGCATCAGACCTACTCTTATTAAATTAAATACTGTCCTCTACATATATGGCAGTAATTAATGAAAGGGTTGCCATCTAGATTCAGTGATATGTAATAATGCCCTGCCTCAGTATATCATAAAACATTATTTTATAAATAAATTTTCATGATATAAAAAGATTATTAAATGGTTTCCTTTAGTATCTGATGTTTTCTTCCATGAATGTTAGTTTTTAAACAAAAACAAAAAACCCCCAAACATCTATAATTGAGACTAGAAGAAATGAAATGTTGCCCTAAAAGTGTGTTCTAACACTGTTTTATTGTCAGATTTTGCAAATCCTAAATGATTACAGTTTGCAGATATAACAGTCACTGTAAAAGCTGCTCAATCAGAAGTCAATTGTCATAGATTAATTTGATGACAATGAGGGGAAAATATGCCCAGATGGAATGTAAATAATATTATTTACATTATTATGGGTTTTTTACAACACAATATTATGAGGTTTTTACTTACTTTTCAAATAAATTGTCTTTGAAATTTACATTCATGTGCTTATCAGTTCACCTATATACTCAAACATCTTGAATGTACTAGAAGGTATGTGGCAAGTCTTATAAATGGCATAGTAGAGAAAAGAAAAACATGGACCTTGGTATTAATTCTAACTAGACAATAATACTCAACTTAAAAGTTAATGTTATATTGCCATAGCAAATCTTGGGATTTACTATTTACTATTTTTAGATTTAGATCACAATTTCACATAAAAATTAAAAACATATATTAACATTATTAAATGTTAATAATTTAATGGAGTGAGAACTTCCCAACAAATTGGGTTTTATTTTTTATTGGAGTTTGCGTTTTCTATTTACTAGTAAGATTGTATAGTGTTTAGCTAGTGAGATTTCTCTTTCCTGCAATTGCCTGTTCACATCCTTTGCTGAGCTTTCACTGGATTTGCACTTTTTTTATTGATTTGAAGTTATATATTAGGTATTATTAAAGAAAACTATTACTTATGACTTGTGAAAGGTGTTAAGGCTGACTTATTTAAGGGGGTCATAGTGATAGGCATAGGGACCACTGCAATGGCAATGGCATCTTGCAGTGGGGGTGAGAAATTGGACTCAATTGTGATGCCAACAAGGACAAGAAAGGATTTATAAATAAGGAGTAGAGTAAGGGTAAGTGGAGAGAAAATTACTAAGAGGAAACATCAAGGACAGGGGATTCTAGCTAAATTGACTTGACAGGATTATAGTTAAAGGCAGGTTTACAAAGGGTGAGGAATTTCCCTAAACTGACTTAGTAGGATTCTTGCTCAAAGGCAATTCTTCAAGGACAGAGATTGAAGCCAAAGGTCAGGCCTACTCAAGCAGAGATCTCCAAGGAGACTGACTGACTAAAGTTTTAGTCAAAGGAGAGTCTTTGTCAGTATCAATGCTTTGCCAATATTAGACATTGCAAATAGCTTCTTTCCATCTGTGGCCAGCATGTTTACTTTATCTATGAAATTTGAAATAATTAATCTCTTTTCACTGATTTTATGATGCCATCATAGTGATAGCCCACTCAAGTTGACACATAAAATTAGCTATCATCTACCGTAGAATCATTCAGTAAATAGAAACTTTTCCTGTTAAGAGTAATATAATTTTTTGTTTTTGTTTTTGTTTGTTTTTAAGAGTAATATAAATTTTTTTGATATAGGGTCTTGCTCTGTCACCCAGGGTACAGTACAGTGGCATCATCATAGCTCACTGCAACCTCACTGCCAGGCTCAAGGGATCCTCCTGCTTCAGCCTCCCAAGTAGCGGGGATTATAGGTATGCTCTAATATGCCCAGCTAACTTTTCTATTTTTTATAGAGACAGGATCTCAATATGTTGCTCAGGCTGGTCTCAAACTCCTGGACTCAAGCAATCCTCCCACTGTGACCTCCCAAAGTGCTAGGATTATAGGGGTGATCCATCACATCCAGCCTATTTCTTTGTTCCAATGATAATTCTGAAATAATCCATAATTTAAAGATTTGCCATAGTATTTTTCTAATGAAAATATAATCATTTCAATTTGGTTCACATGAAATATAGAAATTGTCTTATTCAGTGTGGGCTGCTACGACAGAATATCAAAGATGGGGTGGCTTGTAAACAACAGAAATTGATGTCTCACAGTTCTGGAAGCTGGAAAGTCCAAGATCAAGGCACTCGCCAATTCTATGTCTGGAGAGGGCTCACTTTCTGGTTGATGGACTGCCATCTTCTCTTCTCTGGCCTCACATGTCTCTATGGGTGGAAAACTCTCTGAGGTCTCTGTTATAATGCCATTAATGCCATTCATGGGGGCTCTATTCTCATAACCTAATCACCCCCCAAAGACTGCATCTTGACATAGTAACATAACATAGGATTTTCACATATGGAGTTTGGGGGACATAAACATTCAGTCTATAGTAGAGACTGTATTTTTTATGAAGGAGAAGAACCTCCTTCCATCACCATTATAAAACAATGTACAGTTTTAGAAATTAACTCTTGCTGTAGATTTGGTCATGCTTCCTAATTAATTTAATGAAAATATAGTCCTTTCAAGAAAATGCTGAAATGATTTCTGACAGAAATTAACATTGTTTGAATCATAAGTAATGTCAAGTTGCTTAATATACTGTCTATACTGTCAAAAGTTAAAATAAGAAGCAAAATCTATATTTGTGCACAATTTTTCAGAATATTTATTTTCTGATTCAAACTATCATTCTAACAGTGGTTTTGAATCTTCAATGAAAATTTAAAGAAAATTTCCATATTTCAAGATGAATTTGATTACAAAATTGAGGTGCTTCTATATAACCTTCAATTGGAAGTGATTAATATGCAATGTAATGACATGATGGAAGACAAATATCAGAAAAAGAATCAATAGGATTCTCTAAATATGCTCAATTAAAAACATGCTTGTAGATTGATATCAGCACTTGGCAGTAGCTATCTCTGTGAGAACAGATTTTCCTAGAAAAAATAAGTAAAATCTCACCCAGATCAATATTAACAGATAAATATTTGCAATAGAGTTTTGATGATATAGAACACAAACACTGAACTCCAATGAAGGGGAAAAAAAGAAAGGAAGAAAGAAAAGAAAGAAATTAAACCAAAAATAAAATCCTAAGCCTCCTGCCAACTGGACAGGCACCCGTTTTGCCAAGAGGACCCTTAAAACTGAGTTCTGGGATATGAAGGAAGGAAGATTGGACATGACTCCTTATACCTCCTCTCTTTTAGAGTTTAAATACAACAATTGACCAGCATTAATGTTAAAATAGAGATCACAGCACTGACAAAACAGACTCTTAGTGACAATAGATACCAAATTATTAACAGGACTGAGGCCATGGGGACAAAGGTTAAATCATACCTGCAGGCCATCACTTTGCTTAACAGATCCCTTTGAGTCAGTATCTTCTGGCTTACTCTATGATGACCAGACTTCCTTATCTTAACATAGATGTTCCTTCCTACTGACTCTAAATTTTTAGACAAAGCTTAACTCTCAATTAGTTGCCAATTAAAGAATTTCTGAATCCACCTATGACTTGTAAGCACCCACTTAGAGATGTCCCACTTTTTCGGGCCCAATAAATGTACACATTCCATGTATTGATTTATGATTTTACCTACAATTTCTGTGTACCTAAAATGTATAAAACCAAACTATAATCTTTCTACCTTGAGACCACTTAGTCAAGGTTTCTTGGATTTGTGTTTTTCTGGGATGTAGTTACTCTTATTGCCTCAAAATAAACATCTCTGATTTATCTTATAGTTTGTTTTTATTAGCAGAAGGAAGAAAGAAAAGGATAGAAGGAAGGAAGGAAGCAAGCTCATTATTCTCGTTAGTAGATGTGTATTACAAAAATTTATTCAACAATTCATGATAACTTTTTTCTCTCGTATATAAGAATACATGTTGAATCTTCAGTTCTATCTCTTGGTATTCAAAAATCTAAAATATCTGCTATCTGATCTTGTATAGAAAAAGTTTTCTGACTCTACAATTAGAATATAGTTTATATTTTTTCTTAAGATTCTGAATATTATATTTCACTATTATAACAATTCATTTTTTCTAAAAACTAGTAAAGACAATTATTTTACATTACAGATAAACATTATATAAAAGCTGTCAGCAACATTAATAGCTCTGTCTTCTACCAAGTTCTAATACATGCTCAAGTCTGCTTCTGATCTTGGTAATCTGTCTTTATTGATATGCTTATATTTATTCCTATATATATGTTATATATTGAATTTCTTAGGTCTAAAGCATTAGTCATATGTACATATGCATATGTATATATACATGTTTATATATACACATATGTATTAATATATAGAGATGCAAATAACCTGGTTTCATTTTGCTAATTTTTATTTTTAAGATAGCTTTGACATCTATGTTTTATGTTTAAGTATGATGTTAACATTAAATTATATTTCCTTTTCTTATCTATATTTAATGGTGATATATAAGTCAAGTTATATTTATAATACATTCTTTTTTTTTTTTTTT
>VBSM01003039.1:10144723-10173923 GCA_008086735.1 Cheirogaleus medius | reverse complement strand
CGGCCTCCCAGAGTGCTAGGATTACAGGCGTGAGCCATCGCGCCCGGCCTATAATACATTCTTATAAAAATTCTGTCCTCAATTTTCTGAAAGAGATAGTTTGATATAGGAAATAAGCTGTTTCCTAAATATTGTATAGAAATCTTAAATAAAATCATCTAAGCTTGATGATATTTTTGTGGTTAAATATATAAGAAAAATAGGGTTTTATGAAAGGTTAACATTCACATCAGATATTATATTTATGTTGTTAAACATTTATAAATAAAAATTACCCAAAATATTAATATAAATGTACACCTCAATGAATTTGTGCCAACTGACCACTCATAGAACAGCCACACCCAAGTCAGGAAGCAGTACTTCAGAAAGCTCTTTGTACTCCCTCCCAATCATTACATTGCTTCTTTCCGAAAATTGGCACCTGTCTTAGTCCATTTCTCTTGGTACAATAAAAATACCTGAATCTGGGTAATTTATAAAGAACAGAAATTTATTTCTCACAGTTCTTGAGGCTGGCAAGACTCAGACCAAGTCACTGGCTGGGTGAGGAGCTGATCTTTGTGCTTCCAAGGTGGTGCCTTGCTGCTGCATCAACAAGGACACCAATGGATGAAAGGGCAGAAGACAGTTCTCTTCAACCTTGAGCACTTTTACAATAGTGCTGTTTTCATTAATGAGGGCAGAGGCCTCAGGACTTAATTACCTCCTCAAAGGCCACATTTCTTAATATTGTTGCATTGGGAACGAAGTTTCAGCAAGAATTTTGGAGGGGACATCATGTTTCAAACTATAGCAGTACCATATTGACTATTAACATATAGTTAAGTTTTGCCTATGTTTAAATGTATGGGTAAATGGAATATTACTTTGTGTCTTGTTTCTTTTACCTAATATTATGCTCGTGAGATTCATCTTGGTTGTTGATATAGTTGTATTTCACTTATTTTCTTTACCTTTTGATAGTCTATTATGTGAACATATCACAATTTATTAATCTAATCTGGTAATAGTAAGAACTTAAGCATCATGTTTGTGATTTGTTCTCTTTCTTTTCCCTGGAAACAAAGAAGACATGTCTCTTAGTCTAATCTCCTTGTAGATATAATAAGGGCAGACCTCCTGGCCGGGGGAGGGAGGGGAAAGCTAAATGTTTTTTGTTTTTCTGGCAAGAGAATTCTTATCTATGAAAAGCTTTTAACAAATTGTGCCTGGTTATCTAGGATTGCTTATTGTTAACACATCTGGATGTATGGATTTATGGAACATGGTTCCCTTAGAATGTCACATAATCTTTCTGAGTATAACATGTAGTTTCATGGCTACATTTGTGTAGGTGAGCTAACCTTACACTTCATTAGAAACTTTAACTGTTATCCAAAGTTTAGTATGTCCAATACTGGAAGAAAGGATCTAGGGAACCTTGCAAGAATTTCTTAACCTCTGCCTTTTTGACTTGTGTATATCAATTACTTGTGTTCTTGAAATGATTATAAAATTTGAAAATGGATAAGAGCTCTACTTCATGGGAGTCTAATTTGACAATCTGATCTTCTATCTTATCTCAATAGACTTTCAATTTGTTTTCAATATTAAGCTTACTTTAAGCTGGGAACTCTAGAAACAGATTCTGCACTGAGGATTTGCATGTAGATATTGATTGGGGAAATATTAATAACAACTGCAAAGATGTGAAGATGTAGGACTGGAGAGAGATATAATTCCATCTGCAATAAAACTGCAACTCAGAACACATAAAAGGAGTGCTGAAGCTGGGATGGGCTTTCAGAGGTCTTTCAAATTCAGGCAAGAGAGCTGGGAAATTGTACCATCATATTGACTAGTCACTGGAGGAGGGATTTTTGCAGGACAGGGTTTAAACCTGGTAAGTTACCTTCTGCCTCAGGCAACATTAAAAGAAGAGAAGACAGTCCAGCCCTCAACTGCTTCAACTACAGCCACTGATTGCTACCACATTAAAAACCTGGAAATAAAGCTTCCCCTATGAACCATACCTGTGAATCAACTGAGCCATGGTATTTTTGATATAAACAATTCAATGCAACTGTTCTTATAAGATATGTGGCAAGATTCAGAGCTACTGTTTCTTCCCTTCATCTGTACCTCTGGAAAAAAATTCCTTTGTATTTTCTTTAGTTTCTCTAAGAGAGAGCCTGGATCATGCTTCTTACTCTCAGTCTTTAGAATAATTATGATAATTTAGAATTGTATGCTTATTCTTCTGGAAGTATATTCCCAACTATTTTCATATTTCAAGGAGAAGCCAATGTTAAATATGTATAATGCACAAGACTTAAAATACCACTTTCTATTGAAGCCAAAGTTACTTTTGAAGTAAGGAAATATTATTTAAAGACATTCAGACATTCAGTGTAATTGTGAAAATTGACACATACTGAATCTTTGATAAGCATTCTCTTTAACAAGAATAAGCAGCAACCAACCAATGTATAGTTTCTTATTCTCAAATGTCAGTTATTCACATCATACATTTCTTTAAGCAATATTTTAAAAAATATGTGAACCAAGAATTCATATGAACAACTAGGGAGTATATGACATTAATTAAATTCATTCTATGTAACAAGGCTAATTACTAAAGTAATTGACATTTTATACATAAACACTTAAATCCAACTATTTAGACCATGCTAGCCTAAATATAAATTTGCTCTATTTATTTCTGAATTTCTGTATTTAACTTCTAATCCTTGTTAATAGACCATTGGTGAAGACCTTATCCATGAATTGTCTTGTCACTTTTTGTTTATCATGGTTTTGTGTCTTCATAAATGAATTTTAGTTATAATTCTAAATTGTTCTCGTGGTAGTTCATTTATGCTACAATGGATTATCTTTAATGTTCAAATTCAATTTTAAATGTTTTCTTGCTCACCATCTTGGAACCCATTAAATGCTTTTTAAAACACAAATAACTTATTCAAGGATTCCACCTTAACAGATTGCCAGGGTCTTTAGGGAAGTTCTTCTTCCTTAAGATGATGACTTTGACTTCCTGAATAACCATAATAAAGCTTGGTGATTCCAGAAAGATGTGCAGAGTGAGGCCAGCCAGAAGCTCAGCAAGGAAGGTGTCATCTGCTGGCATATGCCATGCCTGCCCTAGAACCCAAACTGTTGCTAATGTGACTCAATCATAGTACTGTCTGTCTAATTCTTTTCCTGTTTACTAATGTACATACTTGATCAATGCCAGGCATTGCATATGATATGCATGCATTCACAACAAGTAGCTCCTTGCTTTTACCATTGTATGATTCTCTTCTTCTTTTCATAGTGCTAATAAAATCACCAAGTTTACATATTTTCCCAATTTTTTTCTTTTGCACTTCTCTGAAAAATAAGCTATTTATACGATAGTAAGGAAAAATAGCAGGACTATTTTCTTCTTTCTGTATCTCCTGATGTAATATTTTACATAGAAAATACTTTCATAGTTATTTACATCTCTCCAAAAGATTTACTGGTTCTTATTCTTAAATACTAAGCATTCCTATCATGACTAGTATTGCATTTGTGAATTGTTGACTTGCAAAAAATGCTGTTAAGTGGAGTATTGACATTGCAAAAAAGTATTCTATTCTACAAAATAAAGGAGTTTGGATTCTTGATTTATGGACAATCACCTCAATGAGGCACATAGGTTAGGTAAATATGGCATATTTAGGTTTATCTGCTACACTGAATAGAATTAAATTGTGTTCAATTCATAGACTGAAACATGGGTAAAATCTATTATTTGCAGGGTGTTGAATAAGGCACAAAGACTCAGAGAAGGAAATGCTTCAGTCCTTGTTGGGGCAGAGTAGGTTACACAGTGTTCTTGAGTACTTTGGGTTATGGAAGGTTAGAGCATTAAATGTCACATGGAAGAAGAAATGTGCAGTGTAGCATATCCAACTGGGGACAAGGAGCAGGAGAATTCATAGATAAGATCAGAGTTGGATATGGTCTCTGGGAAAAAAAAGTCAGTAGGCTCTGGTTTTAGCAGGGTGAGTGAACAATTACTGGGCATGGAGCACTTTCAGGGACCTTGACAATGGTTTGATGATTCGTCCTCATTATTTGTTATTCCACTAATTAAAGAGAAAATTTGAAACTGAAGGTATGTTAACATGAATATACAGTAAATTCTATTACTATGCTCACATTTCATGATATCTAGCAAGGTGATCTCTCAAATAACATTATGTTTGATTGTTTCATGTTGTTTTTATACAAGTAATCATGTAGTTTTCTCATCAAAATACTTTTTTATGATTTCTGATGACAAACATCATAATCTGTTTCACAATTAATGCATATTCTCATTTCAGTTACATTTCAGGTAAAGGATCATACCACAAAGGAGATGAAAATGATTTATACAAAATATATACTGTAGCATATATTTCTTCATTTTTCTATGGAATTATATCTATTAAAAGTAGTTAAAAACAAATCATAGAATATAATACACAGTAAGTATTTGCTAATCATTCAGTTGTTATATGACCAAGAAGAATCAGTGTGATTTAATCAAGGTTACAAAATGGTGGTTGGCTTTTATCATTTCACTTTTCTGTTAAGATGAAGTCATACTGGACTAGGGTGGGCCATCAATTCAATGACTGGTATCCTAATAAGAAGGTCATAGAAAGACATAGACACAGAGGTGAGAACCCTAGGTACATATGGAAGCAGAGATTGAAGTGATTCATCTACAAGCCAAGGAATGTCAAGAAGCTAAGAGAGATTCATGGGAGTGATCTTTCACTAGAGCCTTTAGGATGAGCATGACCCTGTTAACCTTTGATATTGTGCTTCTAGCTTCCAAACTGTGACTGTGAGGGAATAAGTTTCTTTTGTTTGGGGCTATCTAGTTTGTGGTAATTTTTATACTGCCCTGAGAAGTACAGGCACTATGATATTAGTCACTGGAAATTCTACAGAAGGCAAGATTTTCATTCTAAAGCCTAAGAGGGGAGATAGACAAGTAAGCAGATGATTATAACACAACATGTTCTGTGTTACCATATGAGACATCTAACTTAGAGTACCAGAAGTCAAACAAGGCTTTCTGAAGCAAAGTAGGTTTGAACAAAGACCTTAAAGATAAGTAGGTATTAGGGAGAATGGAGTGGAGAAGAATTCCTGCACAGGAAAGTGTGCAAAGGCATGGTGATGGCTGTTCCCAGAATGGTTTAAACACATGTGCAATGAATGTAAACTAGGAAAGGAAGTAAAGTATTTCTCATAAGAAAGTTTTCATGAAAGACAAACAAAGCAGGAGAGATAAGCAAGGTTTTACTAGCCATTTAAAACATTTAAAAACACACTGAAGGCAAGAAGACTGCTTATTCCTGCAACAATTGAGAAAAATAGTATCAGCTTTATTATTAGTAAAATGAATTGGAATAACTGATTTGGATATGAGCCTAAGGTTGTTTTCTTACTCTTTTCCCAAACATTTTTATTCGTCCACTAAATTTAAGGCAGAAGAGCTTACTAATTTCAAGCTACCACCTGCAGAGACAAACCCTGCACCAATAGGTTTGCTTGGCAAGTGTTGATAAAATGTATTTACTTCCTTTTCTTCCTGCTCAGTTAGAATATATTGTCCAACTTCTTTTGCAGTTAGGCATGGCCATATAACTGGATTTTGTCCAATGCAAGGTGAATAGAACAAACATGCAAGCCTATAAGCTTAGCCCATTTAAAGTTTCAAAATGCCTGCCCCATACTTGATCACCATCTCTTTCTTGGTGATCTTAGGTGCCATGTATTAAAAGTAGCAGAAGCATACAATAGAATGAATCTGGTTCCTTGATCTATAAATAGTCATTCCAATGAGACATATAGGCTTAAGTCTACATGGCATTTTCTTGATTTATCTAACAAATAGAATTACTCTGAGTAATAATGTAGGCAGAAACAGAGAGAAATGAAAGCCATGCTAAAGAAAGAATTTGAGAGAGAGAAGAAGAAGAAAGAAGAACAAGGAGGAGGAGGAGGACTAGAAGGAGGAGGACAACAAAAGAAAAAGGAGGCTGCAACAATGTCAGAGAGGGGAGATTGGCCTACTCATTGCCTATGACCAATTTTTTTTTGTAGAAATTTGTAAGAGAAAGAGAAAATAACATTTTCAAAACTCAGGGGAGATTTTGAATAGAAGGAGAGATAATGAGCAAAAGGAGCATTTATAGTTTCATTCAAAATTGATTTCTCCATATAATTGGAGAGTATATTTCTTCCTCTCTATAGAGAGATAAAATGTAGGGTGAACAATTCTGTCCCCATTTTTCTTATCTACATAATATACAATATTAAGATTTATAATATGACAGTAATTTGAATTTGGAAATGGTTTGAAATTTTATGATGATAATTGATGTTAGAGAAACATTTAAAAGATGATAGTAGCCATCAAATATAGACCTATGGTATTTATAGTATAGATGGCAATAATATAGGAGAATTCAAATATATTTGGAAGGTGAGATTCAAAGCAATTTGTAATCAGATTTTAGTAAATGTAGGACAGATAGTCATTCACTAATATTGAATGTATGAAAAAATAATGTGGGGTGTGTTCTGGAGTTATGAAAGTGGAATTATCAATCTGTAGTATGTTGTGCTCTAAATGCTAATGGGATCTCAAAAAGTAAATGCTTTGTAGGGTTTGTACATGTTTGTAGGTATGTATGTGTGTGCATGTGTGTCTATACTGGAAGTACTTGTTCAGAGAGAGAAAATATATAGAGAAAGGAGAAAAAATTTAATTCTAGATAAATTTGAGGTGAAGAAGAATAGCCATTTATGGAGAATAGGAGACTTCAGTGCTTTCAGACTAATCTATATGAATGAAATGAACATTGCCATCTCTCCTAGCCCTTTTTCTATCATTTCAACATTACTCATACACATATTTCAGAAATTAGCTTAAAAGTTTTTTTCACAAAATGTATTTTCTACCTAAACTATTTCTACCCACTCTAATCCGTGACATTTTATTATACAAGTCATTTTGGAGGAACAAGGACAAATGTTAATCAGTTTTCTTTGTCTGAATTTTAGCTTAGTAGAATTTGTTTTTACTGAAATATTAAGGTGTTACGTTTTATCGGTTGCAAATATATCCAAAGTTTTTCATTAGATTACTAAATGGTCTCTACCCTTTTCCACATAGGCAAATGGTATTCAGTACAATCCATCAGGTAATACAGCCAATGTGAGAAACAAGATTATATTGCATACCTGATAATAGTATGTCAGTCCAAATGGAAAAGAGTATATCTATCACTCTAATATGGCCTTGAAGTCTGACATTATAAGAATAATCCACTCTTGAGCAGAGAAATTAAATCTGTGATACAGAAATGTGTCAAGTTAGGAAGGAAATATTTATGTAAACATTGTTATGTGTAAACATGTCTCAGTGTTGAACCCAGTTTTAAGCTTTCTTTTAAGTTTTATTGAAAGTTCGTTTATATTAGTTGAAGAAAGTGGCCAGACCCCTAGCTTGACAGTGAGAGTTTGTTTCTTATTGTATGTCACCTTTTACACCAACACGATTCCCAGTTTACTAAAACTGAAGGGATGAGAGTGGTTTGTATTATTTGCCAAACTCAGTATAGTTTAGAATACTCTGCCTTCTGTAAAATATTGGCAAGAAATAAGGATATATTCAAGAACAAAATTAATAGAATAAGTTTTTATATGCTGCTTTCTTTTGTCTTTCAGCTTTACTGAATATGCTGCACTGTATTTTTATGCTTTCAACCTTTTTATATTATCCTGCATGTCGTCACAGGAGAGACCATAAACAAGGCAATGTTTCTGAAATATTATAAATGTGATGAAGTGAACTGAAATGGGCATTTCAAATTACACTGTCTAGAGATAAGTGAAAGTCCCTTTCCACATAGCTCTAATGGTAATTGGATCACTAACCCTTGGGAAAATGCATGTTCTAAATCTCCCTCTGATATTATTTTCCGTTCTTCATATGGTTTGAGTCTAAATCACAGCTCACACATCTGTGCTTTTAAGAGTCTGTTGAGAGGTCATTAAGCCTTTCTGTACCATGTAGTAGTCCTCAGAGCTTTGTTTTCTTTGTGTGTATTATTTAGAGTTTGTATGAGTGCTGAACAACCTAAATAACTTGAGTCTGAAGCAAACATATTTTTCGGTGGCCAACTAGGTATGGAGCAATTCCTTGACCTTTTCTTCTCTTTCACTGAAGCAAATCAAAGTGTATTTCAAATAGTGCTGTCTGGAGTCATTCTCAGTGTCAAGTTACAGCATAAAAGTAGTTCACCCCTGAATGTCTTAAGCTAGTGATTCTACTCTTGACTCAAAAGAGTAAATAAAAAAAAAAAAGGAAGAAGAAAGAAAGAAATGCTGTGGATGGCAGTATTCTTTAATAATGTCTGAAGTCCTTGCTCAGATAGCTGTCCTATTTCATGTGCATAGAGTGACAGCTTACAAGACATGAAATTGAGACAAGAAGAAAATAACTCCAGAAGATACCATACTCTGAAATTTTAGAAATTTAATGCTATTTTTGGACATAGTTAATTGGAACTTGCTTAAGTATAGGAAGTATCAGATATGAAGGAAAATTGTCTAGAAAATAAGTAAAAGGTGGCATTTTCCCTCAGGTCATTTGGCTTTATCTGTTGTCTCACAAGGAAAACTTTGATATAAATGCACTTTATTATAGATTTCAATTGAAATAAGGACCAAAGTTACTGGTTGTGTTAATCATATTGATGGTAAAAATCATTTCCAAGTAAACTGAAAGTGAGTTAAGTTCCTAAGATTCAGGATAAGTATTGACTGACATAAAGCATATGGATAGCATCCACATTACTTGCCTCAACAAAGCCTTAATACTTACCATATAAACACATTTTTATGTTCTATTAAAACCTTATAGTAAGATAAATACACTTTTCTTTGTTAGTAATTTAAATACAGTATTAACTTTTAATCCAGAGTAGAAATACTATATTTACTAAATTATACTATAATTATTATTTTAAGCTTTTAATCCTTCATTAGTAATTTCCAATATTTGCTTAAGTACATTATTCATTTCTGAAAATTACTGTGAAACATAAGGTTTAAAATTGAAATTTATACATACTGTGCCCAGTTAAAATTATCCAACCTCAAAACAAATATTAAAACTGCTTCCTGTTAAATACCTGAACAGTAAAAATTATCAATTTATTCATCATCAAAATTTTAATAAATAATCTGCTCTGTTTAAGAAGTCCAGTTACTTATGTGTGAGAAATATTTTTCTTTGTATAAATATAAAAATGTCAGCATATTTAAAATGCAGATTACCAGAGACTAATCTTGTGATTGATCACACTAATGGCTCTGATTGCTCCTCCCTGCTTGGGCTTATGTCTATTAGCATGTGACTTTGTGCCTTTTTCCACTCACATGTGGGAGTGGGAGGTATATATTTCTCCACCTCTTGGATTTGGGTTTGGCACATAACTTGATTAGGTCGATTGAATAAGATGAAAGGGTTAACATGCTCCTTCTGAACCAATGCATAAAAGGTGGTACATTTTTTGTGTGTTTCCTGTCTCTCATGTCTGCTGTCATCATGAAAGGAATATCTCCCTGATCCAATTTAGAGACAAGTGAAGCAGAGCCTCCCCAGTACAGGTAAATCACAGAGACCCAGCCTAGTTCAGCGAAACATCTGCCAACTCATAGGTAATGAATAAGTTCAATCTATGCGAAGTAGTTGTGACTGAATCTAGACCAAACAGAAAAATGACCTGAAGAAATTACTAACTGTTATATGGCAATAAGATTTTAGCTTTGCTTGATATGTTGAATTACTGTGACAATAGCTATGTGATATACAGAGTCTAAATTTCGAAGTTTTAGAAAGACACAGGATGAAAACAATAAATACAGTATTGAAAATAATGATTCAACGTAATTAATCAACAATAAATAATGTTTTATTTCTTTTTTTAATAGATCACAAATACTATTGAATGTGATGAAAAGATCTCCCATTCCTCAAAAACATGAGTACCTTCAACAAGAATTTGAGATACATAGCTTCCAAGAAGGCCCATTTAAGGACTACTTTGGAATCACTGAAAAAGCTCCATTTATAATAAGGTATGAAGATCAGTATATTTTTGTCTTGTGTATACTCTGGCAATGTCATTTATCTTTGCTTTAATTTCTGTCAAGGGTACTTATCTAAATGAGACCTTATCAAGCACAAGAATAAGCTCTAAAAATAAAGTAAATCTTATAGGATGCCCTCTACAGATGTACTTGCAAGTTAACATGCTACATTAAAGGAATTGTGAAAGAAAATGAAAGAATATCACATTATAAATTTAGAAGCAGTGCAAAAAGCCATGGCAAATTCAGGCATTATGCCTACCTCTGAAGAAAATCAGATCTGATTAACTGACAACAGTAGTGTGGAAATGCAGGATAAAAATACTACACAGAAGAACATTGAGGAATTATTTCATAAAACATTAATAATTTAGAAAATAAGCATCACTCATCTAATATGCACTGTAGATATCCTAGAAAGAAGAGATTTTTTTAAAAAGTAAAGCTTTTCCTGTGTTAAATCTGGATAATATTTGATCAATAGTCTCATATTTCCTAGTGGCAAGACTATTCAAAAAATTGCCAACGTAGTTATGAGCAGGTAGTAGATTTACCCTTTCAGATGCCTACATTTTGGAACTAGATAAATACTGACAATAAAGAAGAGAACAAATATTACAAAAATCTATTTAATTGATTTTAATGGGAATGTTTCAAATAGATGTTCTCAAGTAATATACATTCGGCCCACCATATCTGCAGGAAATTGGTTCCAGGATCTCCCGTGGATACCAAAATCTGTAAATGCTCAAGTCCATCATGGAAAATGGCATAGCCCAGTCAGCCCTTTGCATCCACAGGCTCCACATCTATGTATTCCACCCACCACAGATGGAAAATACATATAGTTGGCCCTCTGTCTCTGTGGGTTTCCATCATCAATTGTTTGTATTTACAGATGTTAAACCCATAGACTTGAAGGGCCAACTGCATCTATAATTTACTGTCTTAGACCTTTTGGGCTTCTTTAACAAAATGACTTAGAGTGGATGGCTTGTTAAAAATATAAAAATTGATTTATTATTTATGTAGGCTCAAAAATCCAAGCTCAAGTCTAAGATCAAGGTGCCAGCAAGTTCAATGTGTGGTGAGTACCTGCTTTCTAGTTCATAAAACGCATCTTCTCTCTGTTCCCTCATGTGGAAAAAGGGGCAAACAAGCGTCCTTGGGCCTATTTTATAAGACTATAATCTCCTTCACGAAGATTTCACATTTGTGATCTAATTATCTCCTGAAGTCCCACTTATTATACCTTCACCTTAGGGGATAGGATTTAAATATATGAATTTTATAAGGATAAAACATTTATGCCATACTACTTAACAATTATTCATTTGCATTTCTAAGTGTTCAGTATTCCACTATTTATGAAAAACATGGAAACTGAATTTCAACCAAACACATTTATTAAAATTTTATTTAAACAAACCATGTACTTTCATCTAAAGAATGTTTTTAAAGATGTCTCATGTCATATATTCTCAACAGTATATATTTGCTTCAGATTCCATCATCTTTATGGAAATTTCTGGAAACATCTAATTGCAGTGTGTCCTCACTTTTTCCATTACAAGTATTTTGAGAATATCCCATGTGCATTTTGCATTTTTGTATCTTTAATGGCTGCCACATTTATAGCTATTCCCAATGTATATTTATAAATGATGATAATGATGAAATTATAGCAACAGCAAAGACTCTTGAGTTTAAAATGCTAAGTCTAAAAGAAAGTAACATTCTGTAGTAGTTGAAAGAATTCTTTGGGTTTCTTTTTAGTTGCTTCAGAATAATCTATCATATTCTTTATCCTATCTTCGAGAAAACCAATGCTTCTCACTATGTGCTTCAACCTTGTCCTCCTTTCCCCCACAGCATGCATAGTTTCCAGAAGGCATCAACTAACACTTCTTGAAATACAGCCCCTCCATAAACCAACCATTCTGGTATTCATACCATTATGTGGTATGTGGTTCCCTCTCCATTTAATCTGACCTTGACTCTTGTAACTAAAACAATATGGAGAAAATTGGTATCGAAATTCATTGCAACTATTATATAGTAATGAAGAGTCAACAACACTGTCACCAGTACTATCGTATAAAAACAAGAGAGAACATAAAAGATGAACCGGTAGATTTTGATAAAAATTTTTTCAGAAAGAATGTTAAAAGTGCCAGCTACATATAAAAGTAATGTAGGATATATAACATATAATGCATAATGCAATATAAGAGGTAATATAAAATATATCACACTTCATATGTAAAATATTCATACAAATATGCATTTACATATGTGTGTAATATATATATACATACAAGAAATATATACACACATACCGAGAAAGTAATACTCTAATGCTCAACTTATAATAATCAGAAAAATAACTGTCCATTGGCATAATCTTTTCTTAAGTTTTCTGTCATTTGCAGCTAAGCTAAGTTCTACATGATAAAATTGCAAAAGGAGATAACCTAAATCCTTTGGTGTGGTAAATGAGAGCTTTCATAAGTTTACTGTTACATATATCTCCAGCTTTGGGTTTAAAAATCTCCCAACTGATTTTCTTTGCTTTAAGTAATCTATTCTCCAAATTGTATAACAATAGGAAATGAAAATCAGGATGTTCTTTTAAACATTATTTTGTTTAAATTATTTGGAAAATTCTAATATTTTTACATTCCTCTTGAAATTCAGAATAAATATTGGTATGTAGGTTCTGGAAAGTTTTTCAGTAAAGAAATCTGTTTGACTGCTTTAATCTTAATGTTTTCCAAATGCATTTGATCACACAGTTCTTATTAAACTAACACCTTTCAATAATACTCAGTCTAAACAATCTATGAGAAATGCATTGTGAAATGTGTCTAGGCACATGAAATTTCTCATAGTGTCCTAAACATTCTTGTTCTCTTCACTTCAAGGCTTTGTTGAAAGTGTTATCGTTGCTTCATCTGAATGTCTATTTTTATTTTTCTTTACTTGGCACACGGCTCCTCATTACATACAAACTCCTGACTTGTGTGGCAAAGGCACAGAACTGATTCTGTCCTCAAGAGCCAAGCCTAATTTTAAAAATAATCTTGGAATTGTCTCAGAAATGGATCCTTTCGCATGACACTACATAAAATACATGAAGTCGGGTTGCACTTCAAAATCCCTAAAACCACACAAGGCTAAACAATAAATTAAATATTTACCTAAAGGCATTGCTTACATTACAAATCTTCCATGAGAATAAGGCACATATATACAGAATTAAGCATTGATTTACACACTTTTTCATCTATCCATTCATCCCCAGTCAAGTATATATAAATTTTTTTTAATCTAGCAATAATCTGGACACCTACATCTTTGTATAATTCATTCCATTGTAGGCTAAATGCTGACATCAGATGATTATTCAGCATTTCTTGATAGTAAAATGGTCTTTCTTGGATTTATTTCATACAAAAATATTACTCATATATTTGATTTTCAGCTTGAGGTAGGCTGATACACCTAAATACATTACAGGCTTTTTAAGCAGAAAACTTCTTATTGAAATGCAGTGACCAAAACAAGAATTATTTTATAGTCTTTACACTACATTACACTATGACTAAGTATGAGAAATAAGATAAATCTCATAATTAAAGAAAATAAATTATAGACTTCCTTTACATAAGAAATCAGTTGATATATTGGAAGGTACTTCTTTCAACACTCCAGAGAATTGACACTGCTAGGACCCTTAATTTACTTGTTGTTGGAAAAGGGAAGAAGAACATCCTTCTTATCCTCCCTGAACTAACTAATAGATTTTGCCTCTTTCACCCTACGCTTCTTGATAGCACAGAAATCAAAGGTGACCTAATTATTCAGTTATGCTATTAATACTTCTTATAAATTTCCCAGTATTTGCATATTTATCCAACAAAGACATTTGGACATTTTTGCTCTCTCTATATAATCTTCTGACATATATTGGTCAAGGTTTGCTGAATAATTTTTTCAATTTGTTTAACATGTATTCACATGTAAGACATTTTGCTTGTAAGTCCACAGATTGTTAACACACAAATACACTCATAAGTAAGTGGGCTCATATGAGAGCTGATCACTTTAAAAATGTTTTATCCAACTCCATCAGTCTAAATAGAGAACAAAGTATACTTAGAATCAGACTATGAAACATTGTTGCTTGTCTTATCTGATCCTTATGTTCCTCATACTGAACATACTTTTACAATCCCCGGTGGTGAGTTTTATGATTCTTGATATTAAATTTGATGTATTCATAACATTGGACCCATTTTTGATTTTTATAGAAAGATAATTAATAAATTATTCATATAACCGACAAACTTGTGTTATTTAGCTGTGGAATCAACTGATTATATCATTCTATATTCTATAGTGTGTTGATATTCATTTACATCCTCATGCTCTGACAGTATTATCATTGCAATTTACAAAGGAACTATCTGAATTTCAGAAAGATTGTGTATTGTGTTAAAAAATTATATAGCTAATAAGTCTGGATTCCATGTTGAACTACATTTCTGCTATACATTCAATCTATTACAATCTTTTAAAAATTAATTTATTTTTATTGGTATGTATATATAAAATAGCAGTAATATTTTTGCAGTATATGTGATAATTTGATACATTCATATAATCAAATCAGGTTAATTGCAATATCCATCTCTGAAAGTATTTATAATTTCTTTGTGTCAGGAACATTCATATTATTCTCTTCTATCTCTTTTGAAATGTATAATCGATTAATGTTAACTATAGTCACCCTACTGATCTATTGAACACCAGGTCTTATTTCTTCTCTCTAAGTGTATATTTGTACCCATTAATCAACCTCTTCGCCTCCTCTCCTTGCTACTCTTCCCTGCCTCTGATAACCACCAATCTACTATAATCCTAATTATTGTCTTCTACTCTCTTATAATGAGCTGTCACAAAAAAATAATATATTGGAATTAATACCATATTATTAATATTTATAACAATTACTATTGAGCACTTATCCTGTTAAGATAGTGCATGAAGTAATTTAGATACAGTATCTGCAATTTATATATTGGCCTTATTCAGAGGGCCAAGAGGTGGTATGAAGTAGAATTGGGGTAAGTTCTGGTGTCTCTGGTCTTTGTTTTATTTCAAATTAATTTTTATTTTGTAGTATTTTTTTTTTCATTTATTGTAGAAAAGGAATACTTTTTCAGTTCTACTTACATGGGCAAAATGAGTTTTATTAACATGTCTATTCTTTGTGTTCCTATTAATAATTCAGCTCACAACCCCAATGTAAATTTGGTATCTGGCACAGAAGACAATTTTCTTGTAGGTTTGTGCATTTCTAGTTTTCTTAACTTTTCCAGTTGCTTTGTGTTTCCAATATATTTGCTACTATTTCATATCTCTTTCAGTTTAACTCTGGCTGTGATTTTCCTGTTCTTATCTTCTGATTATCCCCTTCATATTCTCTGTATTTCTTTGATTTCTACATTAAACTTTTACATTTTTGTGTGACTATTTACTTCTCAACATGGGCAACTTAGTATACATCACTTGACATCACAGCCATGACCTGCAGAAACACAACACAACCTAGAGACTGCAGTGTTGTGTCTCACTTCTCACATCAACATATGCATCTTAGGAAAGAGGGTTACATAAGTAATAGTAAAAGCAGGATTGTAGGTCTGTTTTCCTCCAGGCCAAAATCCAGAAAACTCTGAGGGACTATAAAGCCTGAAAGCAAACTAAAATGCAAAAATCAACAAGCAGGAACAGGGGAAAGGAGGTATAGGACAGACCAGGACGGTAAAGAGACTTTATTCTTTGGGAAATCTGGGTTCCTATTGAATTAATGGCCAGTACAGACAAAAATTTGATGTGGGGCAGCTAATGTCTGGATCATTTCTATTCCATAGGCAAATTCCTCAAGGTTTCCAAGTACATTACAGCCCACTCCAAATGCTGGACAAACCACTTATCACCATTGATCAAAGCTGACTTTGAAGACGTCCTTCAGGTGCCTCTGAGAGCGATTTGAAACAAGTGCCACTTCCTGTTCCCTTGTGTTTCTTATGACTGCTAGTGAACATCAATAATATGAATTCCATTTTAATTTTTCTGTAAGGGATCTTATTTATAGGGCAATTTCCAGTGCAGTGTCTTGTCTCTATGAAATGATTGCCAACTCAGGCAGCCGTTAAAGTTTACTGCTTAGGCCTTCCGTCAAGGTACAATATGGATATTACTTTCAAAAGTAATTTGGAATACAGACTGAGAGGAGTGTGTTAACTCTTTGCAAACATCCTAACTTAGACAAGGAAATTCTTGCCTTTTGAATTGATGCTGTGCTTTTCTAAAGTAACATAAAATGCAGTATTAAAACTTACTTTTTACTGTCCTTATTTATAAATTAATGATGTCTCCCTTTCAAGTGAGCATTACCTCAGAGAATTTCGGTTATTAATTGGAGGAAATGATCATTTTATTTTATTTCAGCTTATGTGCCAGGACTGTCACCCTCACCCACACACTGTGATAAACTACATAAGCTGTCACATTTTTATGTGCTCTTTCTTCTTGGGCAGAGGCTTATATCCACTCAGCAGCCTGTCTCCAAACGCCTACACAAAATTAAATAATGACATTCCTTAGCTGTAACCTAGTTAGTAAAAGGTTCTTCTCAAAATGGAAACTGATCTTTCAAAGTTCATACCTGTTCATTTAAAAGCTGCAGGGAGTATTTGGCCATATCAAAATATTTCCTAAACCACAAACACAATTTCCCACTGTCAGTTACATTGCTGCTATCTAAACATTGCTTTTCGTTCTTTTTGCAAAAATGTGACTTAGGAATGCAGTCTGTTGTTAGAATGACAAAAGAAGTCCAGCATGCTCCTCCTTGTAGATGCAGAAAGGACTTCTCTTATCATTCTGACTGAGAAGGGAAGACACTTCATTGGGAGACCAGTTTCATTATGGGCTCATAAAGAGAGGCTTTCAATCTTTGTTTTATTAAACTGAATGCCCCCTTCTGTCAATCTCGCATTCTGTGATGCTTGTTCTGATCTCTCCAGCTGCAGAGACTAGATGCAATTTTTATTTTATATCATAGTCCTTAAAAATATGTCTGGGCTATGACAAAAATCTCTTAATTGTCTCTGACCAGGTATCTCATTTGTTCAATCATTTCTCATGTGGCTTTCAGACTACTCTCAATGTGTTTATTCTCTTCTAGATATTTTATTTATTTAACCATGTATTCTACAATTCATTGCTCTTACTGTGGAATTGTATCCCAGATGGGGTCGATCATAGTTATTTCAGACAATGCTAATGTTAATGGCTTACAGAAAGGTTTCTTTTTTAAATACAAAGACTCTATTTACCTTTTAAAGTATTTTTAACACAATAGTGTAGATTCAAGTTGAACCTGTGATTTTTCTGAATCTGCTAGTTTCTTTAACTTATTCACTCCTGTTATATTTATTCTTGTTGGACTCAAGATAATCTTCTTCCTCTTTGATGCCAATTTGACTATTTTGTATTATTTATTATATTTAAATTAATTCTAATTAGCTGTCATCTACATGTTTGGTAGCAATTTTTTAATCTACTTTCAAAGATTTGAAAATAATTTAGAATATGACAAATCAAGATCTTCACAAGTCAGCCAGAATCACTTAGGATGCTAAGATAGTGAACATAGGCTAAAAGCTCAATAGTATCTTTGTTATTCAGTGTCATTTCTTCATCTTATTTGCAAGGATAATGTAACACATTGAATTCAGATTATTAATTATGCATGTGAAATTCTTATATATACATCAATGTTGATATATAGGAAAAATTTACCAAATTATGAATTTTCATATTATTTTCAAAATGCTATTTATATTATTCACTTACTCAAGATATAAACACTATACAACAAGCAAGAAGTGTACATATACTTATGGAGCTACTAAAAATTAGATTTTCTGACTATGCTAACATTTAATGTGATCAGTTTTTATTTGGGGGTAATAGACACTAATGCCATTAAAACTTAAGGTCTAGACTTACACAGTTAGTCAAACATGTTCATTGAGGATCTACTCTCTATCAAGCACTATTATAGGCATCTTGCAACATCAATGAGCGTGAGAGAGGGAAAGTGTCTTTGCCTCTTCATTAATGCTTTGAAGAACATAAAATGAGGTACAAATGACAGTGGATATTCCATTAGCAAGGGTAAATGAGAAACATATGCCTCTGAATAGACTTTTGCTTTCACATTGATATCACAAGAAGGAATAAGCCAAGCAGAGATCTGAAGAATGAATTTTTCCAGAGAAAAAGGAGGTCCTGAGATAATTTTTTTTTCAAAAAATAAAGAAGAAATGTAAAGCATCTGAGAAATTAATAGTGTAGCAAAGCACAGAGTTGGAAGTAAATCAGGGCAGAAAACAAGACAAGGAGCATGTAATAAAGGAATCTGCAGACATGGTAAGAAGAAGTTAAAAAGGTTTTCTGCTTGCAAGGCCCAAACTAAAAACCACAGTCTTCCTATGACTCCACTGAAATGCTTATAATTTGTCACATTCACAGGGCTAAGAAGAATCTGAAAAAATGCTTGATTCTGCAAATGTATTAATTGCTGTATCAGTTGACAGTTGACATTGCTGTATCAGTTCAATATGTAGACTCACAAAGAGTATGTTGAAAAACTTAGTGTTCTAGTGCATGACTATGCCTTAGTATACTGGTTGAGGATTACTGCCCTCAGTACCAATACAAGCAGACAACAAATCGTAGTTTCCTCTCATTGTCTTAGATCCTTTTATTTATGATTATAATTTTATATAAGTAAAATTTCCTATGTGTATGCATTAAAATTGCCTCTAGTGAGCCAAAATATAGGATGGCTCAAAAAATTGTTGGGATATCAAGAGAATCACTATTAAATGATACACAGGGTTCATGCCCCAAATCCCTCCACAAACTCAACTTACTTAGGAAATCCCCAGCCACTTTGTCAGAACTCTAGACACTTCATCTCGTACCACTGTCAGCATCCTGTGGACACAATAGCCTTTTACTTTGGAAGCTGATATTAACACTATTTCTACTGTGGTTTAAGGAATTTAAACTCAATAAAGCTGCCACTGTTGCCAGAGGAGATAACCTTCCATTCCTCCCAATGCCTTTGGCCACAATCTTTTGATTCAAAATTCAGGGTATGTGGCCCTAATTGTAATAGCATTAGTTCAGTTCCCATGCTATTGGTTAAACTAGGGAAATTAATTATTTGTCATTTTTATGCTCTGTTATGAGTTCTCCTCATAGAGGCCCCAGTGGGACAAAGCTATGCCTCAAGATTATTTCAAGGTACATTTGCAATTATCCTAAAACCTTTTATAATATCTATATCAGCTCCCTGGCCTCTGCTATATTGGTATTTGATATAGGCAGCATGAAATAGAAGCCACCAAAGTGTCTCCTTATAAAATTATAAACTCGATGCAATACTAAGTCTAAGGTGATTAATACATTTTAATGCTAAGAACTTTAAATATAATATATCACATGGAAATTCTATCATATCTCTACTCCTTTTTATATTAGGCTTCATTTTTTGGAGCAGTTTTAGGCAAATAGCTAAAACAAAATTGAACAAATGGTACAGATATTTTCCATATTCTCCCTGCCCTCACACATATATAACCTCCCCCATTATTCACAGCCCCCACCAAAAGGGGCTTACTATTCATGAACCTACACTGACACATCATCATCAACCAAAGCCCATAGTTTAAATTAGGGTTGTACATTCTATGGACTTGTACAAATGTATAATGACATGTGTCCACTTTTGTAGTATCATATGAAGTAGTTTCACTGTCCTAAAACTCCTCTACACTCTACCTATTCATTTCTTTCTGCCTCAAACCTGTTGCAACCAACTCATCTTTTTACTCACGGCATTGCCTTTTCTCTAATGTCTTATAATTGGAATCATAAAGCATGTAGACTCTTTAGACTGTCTTCTTTCACTTAATAATAAGCAACTAAGTTTCCTCCATTCCTTATCATGGCTTGAGAGCTCATTTCATTTTAGTGCTGAATAATATTCCAGTGTCTAGATGTATCCCTATTTATTTATTCATTTACTTACTGAAAGAATGGTTGCTTCCAAATTTTGGCATTTATGAATAAAAGTGCTATATGCATCCATACATATTTTTGTGTGGACATACATTTTCAGCTCCTCTGGGTAAATACCAAGGGTTGGTTGGATCACAATGCTGGAATATGTTTTGTCTTGTAAGAAACTGCCTTCCTGTCTTCCAAAGTGATTGTACCATTTTGTATCTCCACTAGCAACGAATTAGACTTCCTGTTGCTCCCCATTCTCACCAGCACTTGGTGCTGTCAGTGTTCTGAATTTTGGCCAATCTAATAGGTGTGTAGCGGTATTTCATTGTTTTAATTTTCATTTCCCTGATGACATATGATATGGAGCATTTCTTATATGCTTATTTTCCACCTTCATATTTTCTTTGGTTAAGTATCTGCTAATTTTTTGATTCAATATTTAATCAGTTGCTTGTTTTCTTATTAATGAATTTTAAGTAGTGTTTGCATATTTTGGTAACAGTCCCTTATTAGATAAGTCTTTTGAAAATATTTTTCTCAGTTTGGGACTTGAATTTTTATTCTTTTCACAGTGTCTTTCACAGAGTAGAAACTTAATGAAGTGTGACTTGTCAATTATTTCTTTCATATATTGTACCTTAGGTGTATCAGATATTGGAGGAAGTGTGCTTTTGTTGAAAAGTCAATGGTAGGAATTCTAGTGCATGTTTTTTCTCTTTTACTTTTCTTTCTTTTAACATTTTTTTCCTTTCATTCTTTCTTCTTTTTAATGCCCAGTTGCAATTATTTGAAAATTTCACATCTAATTGAAAATTTCACATCTAACTGATCATAAACACCGCTACGAAATAGAGCCTCCTTCACACTGACAAGCAGATGAGTCCGGGTAGACTCTTTCTCAGTGCCATTTGAAGAATGAGTATGGACACCTGACCTGGAGGAGCTGACAATCAGGTCTGCTTAATCTAGGCTTCAAATCAAAAACTTGTGACACAAATATTCTGGAACTATATAAATTCCATTCTCACAGCAATGGCAGTTCCAGCAAGACTTCTTCCTTTGGTGCCAGTGTCAGTGATGCTAATGGCGGCAACAAAAAGTGACTTCCCATTGTTCTCTGGGTCGGGAGGCAGCATTTAGTGCTATGGGCAGTACAAACAATTTCTTCAAGGAAATATTCTGAGGGGAGATTTTGATTATTTTTCTAAACCATGTGAAAAACGCCCTCACCAGCAATTATTTGAACTATCAAAATGTTCTTAACAAAGTCCTTTTCTTCTCATTTTTATCCAGATTTGGATTCTCTCATTTTCATTCAGCAATTGTTATTGATACATACAAATGTAGACTGAAATTTGATTATTTACACTACTCATTTTTATAACAATAATCTCAGTAGTCTCTGTGAAGAAGAGAGATGATTAGAATGGGTGAAGAAAAAGAGTGAGATTTACTAACATGAAAATAGAAATTATAACTATAGACAAATATTTCAGTTGCTGTGAAAGGAAATATAAACACGGAGAAAAACCAGGAATGGAATCAATGGAGGATGATATTTTGTCATTTTTGTTTCTCTATGGTGCTAATTGAAATAAAGTTGAGCAATGTGTTGATACAAGAAAAAGGGACTACTTGTAAAGATTTTTTAAATGGTGAAGGGATGAGGTGCAGAACAAAAATGAATGTATTGATTGTAAAAGGAGTGCAGGCAATTCTTTCTGTCATTGAAGAAGATAAAGAAATAGGATTAAATGGATTAGTGAATATTATGGAAAGTGAGGTAGTTTTCTTCTGATTTCACACATTTTCTCTGTGAAGTATTTAGCATGTTCATTGGCTAAAATGGAAGAGGAACTGGATATTAGGACGAATATTAGATGACAAAAGTTAGAAAATATATTTAATAGAAAAATTCATTTATTAAAAAAGTAGGACTTATTTCCATGTATATTCTGTTATTCTAAATCATGTTTATTTGTTGTTGTTTTTTTCCAAATAAACACTCCCACTATTTCACAAAGGTTTGCACAATTATCTCAAGGAAATTCACTTGGAATGAACTCACCTTTCCTTTCTGATTAAAAAAAACCCAGTTAAGTTATTACCAAATTATCATTGCCATATCATCTCCCACTTAGTGAAATCTTGATTGAATCAATATGGAACTACTATATAAAGCAACATGGGAGATATAAAAATAAAGAAACAAATTATGTTGGAGAGATAATACAAAATTCAGAAATATGAGTTTAAATAATTCTAAAATTCCACCTTTTGGAACAGGAATGTGTCCTGAAAAGAGAAGCACATAACAAAAGATAAGCTGAAAATGATTTTTCATTGTATTGAATGGTGTACCCTCCCATTCTTTGCAACTAAACTTATTTTGTCAGGTCCTGATACATTTCACTAACACCCTTACAATAAAACATTGAAAAAGCAATTTAATTGAATTTATGCAGGTTGCTTAATTGTAAACATGAACTATTGATTGATTTTGTAAGTTGGCAGCTAGTTTATAAATGAACATCATTTACTACTTCACTTCCTAAAAGATAATCCTTAAATGTAGCTATTTTTATAAAGTGTATCTTTTTTTCAAGTTTCTAAAATACATATAAAAGAATCCAACACATTTCAGGTAAGTGTGTGTAAAGAACTATTTTCTGGCAGTACAGTTTGCTGCAGTTATTTTCCATGTGCTAGTGAGTAGAGTATGTGAGAAAACCCTCATTCTTACTTCTCTAATGATGACATGAGAAGAAAAAGAACCATCTTGTACCAAAACACTGTGATTGCATAGAATAGCTTCTGAAAGTTGTGGTCCAGGCAGAGTAAAGTGCTTTTATCTTTTTCAAAAGTCATGCTATTTCTTCTTTGAGAAGTGAAATAGCATAAAATTGAATAGTATATTCACAACCTAAAATTGAGGAGACACTTGACACTTCAGAAGATCTTGTCATCTGCAAATTACTTCTAATGGTTCTCTCTAGTTTTTGTATGTGTACAACAAATTTGGATAATTTCTATTGCAGACACATACAATTTTCTTAGAATCAGAATAGGTGATGAAAGAAGATAAAAACAAATTGCAAAAGAACCTCAACCTTGGTACATTGAAAATATCTTCAATTGCATTCAGTTTGATTAAAAATGAACAAGATGTGGTAACATATATTTAAAATATAAAGCAAAAATAACTTACCATTTAAGCAATTGAGGAGGTGCTGGTCATGCTTGAAGTCTGCATATTTCAAGTACATTTTGAAGAAAGAAAAAAATAAAGCAACTACACAGTGGCTGTGTAGTTAAAATATTTTCATAAAGAGAAAATTTTTAATCATCTTAAAGTAACAAATATAACTGGCTGAGTTAGACTGACAAGTATAAGAAACAATGGAAATACTCACAAGGTCAACTATTAAAACCTAAGTTTATGTCTATATGAAAATCTTAAGATCGTTTTAAAGAATAGATTGGAATAAAGCTTAAAAAGTAAGTGTATGTATTTTTAATAGGATTATATATTTTGACCATATATTTCCTAAAAATAAAAGCATTGTGCTTCATTATAATTTGATTGAAAAAATATATAAATGTATGTGTATATTTTACGTGTAGAATTTTCAATTCAGTAATGTATTTAAGTTAAATATTTATGCTATTATTAAATTATCCTCAAAACTAGACTTGTGTGGCCAGCAATCTTAATTTGCTGACAAATTTTTAAGTTTTTAGATTCTTTTTATTTTGTTCTTACTTCCCAGTGCTTTGGTACTCTTTTCTGCTACATGTAAAAGATGTGTTTTATCTTACATTCTAAAAAATAATACAAAACAGAATGCAGGTTTTCAGCCTTCCTTTCTTTCTCTCAATATCCCTTTCCCTGGTTTCCTATGAAATCTACACAGAATTATTTCTATTTTTTGTCTCTAAAATCTCTCCTCCTATTCTCTTTGAATGCCCGTTGAACTTCACCATTCTATCAAAATGTTACATCAGCATCATTAAGTGTCCTGTCCATAGCATCCAGCAGTTTTTAACCTCTCCTCTTAAAACTGTTTCCCACCTGGCCTCCACATCTCCACACTCCCTTGGATTTCTTACCACCTCACCCGCTGCTTCTCATTAGGCCTCTTTGCTAATTCTTGCATATAAATATGGTGTTGATTATTTATATTTTTGATAGTTTGAATATTAAATAGCTTTGTAATACATTTTACCAGTTTCTTTTTTCTTGTCTCCCTGATAGTTAATTATTTGCTATCTAAACCAACTATTTTATATTTTCTCTTTCTAAACTTTTACCTATACCACCCCAATTCTAAGCTGATTTTTTAAAATTTTCATTTACATATTTATCCAAAATATTTATTGGAACTTTTCAAGCTACATAGATGATATCATGTTGCTAATGTGTTTGTACCTTGGCTGTTTCTCAATCTTTTCAAGGTCTGTATATTTTCAGACAATGTTGAGTCAACTTATAAGTTTAATATGTAAACTTTAGAGTAGCAATAACCTGTATTTCCTTAAATATTATTTGGAGAAACGAAACATCTAAATTCCACTGATACTAAAAGAAGAATTAATGTGATTTTATAACCTCAGGCTTCCTATTTTTCAATTAGTTGATGTTTGTATCAATGTAGTTTGTGATGTTTTTTTCTAAATCATCATTCTTATTTAATCATTAAGTTGTATAGCTTTTTTTTTTTTACAAGATGTAATAATAGTTTGGGAGATTCTGTTTGTTTCTGTTTGCTTTACTTTCTTAGTAGTCTGTAGGAATATACATATACCATAGATAAATTTATTCTATAACACTTATGTGCAAGAACCTTTACCTCATATTTTCAGAATTACATTAAATTAAATGCATCTTTAGCAACTTCCCAGAGATAGAATACAATAAGGCTTAATTAATTAATTTATTTTTAAGAAAGCCATTCTTTTTCCCTAAGAAACTGAAAAGAGACTTGGAACTTACATGGTGCCAGGTAATTAAAAATGTTAATTCCATCTTTATTTTGATTCTACCTGTTAAAAGCCAAGCAAAACAAACATCATTATTAACAATACTAACTTTGAGATTTTAAAACTATATCTAAAATGTGTCTTCTCTATTACTTATGGTCTCAATTAAGCAATCCAATGTTCTTAAGTCCATGACCATACTAAACAAAAAATGGTATGGCTTCTACACTTAGAAATCTGTAGTCTCAGGGAAGCTATTTCTGGATCTACTCTTCTCTTATGAGGTAGTTAGTTTCCCAGTAGGACCCCCTACTGATTCATATCTTAGTATTTACTTCCCCATATAACACTTCAATTGACTCTGGTCCAGTCTTATGACTCACTTTTGATCAATGGAATGCCATACAGGTGATTCAGTCTGATATCTGAGGCTGGGTCATACAGCTGGAGAACTCAAAGTTTCTGATTTAAAAATTTACTACAAAGCTGCAGCAATCAGGGCTATGTGGAACTGGCATAAAGTTGGACATGTAGATCAATAAAATAGAATTGAGAATCTAGAAATAAACCCATATATTTATGGTCACTTCTGGTTTGACAAGAATGCCAAGAAAACTCAATGAGGAAAGAATAGTGTTTTCAACATAAATGCTAGAACAATTGGATATCTGATAACAGTTTAGTATCCAGAATATTTAAAGAACTCCTACAGCTCAACAATAAAAAGACAAATAACCCAGCTTACATGGGCAAAGAATTCAAGTTGCTATTTCTCCAAATATACATATATATATATACATACATATATATGTATACATGCATATACATATGTATTCAATAAGCACATGAAAACATACTCAACATTGCTCATCATTAGCAAAATGCAAATCAAGGCCACAATGAATTATTGCTTCACACCCACTAGTATGTTTATAATAAATAAGATGGACAATAAAAGGATTGGATAGGATCTAAAGAAATTGGAATTCTCATACATCCCTGGAGAATGTAAAATGGTGCAGCCACTTTGGAATACAGTTTGGCAGTTTTTCAAAAAGTTAAACATAGAATTATAATTTGACCTGGAAAGACAATTAAAAACATATGTTCTCACAAAAACTTGTACAGAAATGTCAATAGCAGCATTATTCATAATAACTAAAAAGTAGAAACAACTCAAATGTCCATCAACTGATGAATAGACAAATGAAATTTGGGATATCCATACAATATAATATTATTTATCTATTAAAAAATAAAAATAATAATGAAGTACTGTTATATGCTGCAAGCTGCCATGCAGATGAATTCATGCTAAGTGAAAGATGCCGGACACAAAAGACCTCATATTGTATATTTCTATTTGTAGGAAATTTCCATTCTAGACAAATCCATAGGGACAAAGGTTAAATTATTGGCTTCCAAGGGCTAAAAGTGGGAGATGGGAGGGTTACTACCCATGGCATGGGTTTATTTCTGGGGTGTGGAAAATAGTCTAGCACTAGAGAGTCATGATTGCACAACTTATGTATATAATAAAAACCAGTGAATTGTATAGTAAAAAAACTAAACTAATGCTCTATTGATTAGCTATACACTCCTAAAAGAAAACAACCTATGGAATACTAAAATATGTAAAAATCTGATTATACAAAAATTATATAGAAGATTATAGTGCTTAAGCAAAAGTGAAAATGAAAGCACTGAAAATCAGAAAATTTTGATTTAAATTACATCTATATTTCTTAAGTAGACAAATAACTTTTATTACTTTTGCATAGTGTTATAGTAAAAATGTATCACATCAAAGCTGCTTCTCTATAGGGTAATGGCTAAAAAATGACCAAAAATCATTCTGTTGTGCTTTTTGTTAGGATAATTATACTAAAATATTCTGCAATAATTATTTTTCAATAGGGGAAAAATTATATCTAATTATTGATTGTACTCTACTCTCTCCTTTTCTTCTACATGTACTACCATTTAAAAAATATTTGATCAATGAAATTTAAATAAAACATGAGCCATAGTTATGACTAGGAAAAAAATCGAAACAAAACAAAACAAAACCACCTAGTTTTGGCATGCATGATTTTGTGATTTTACCTCCCGGAACACAGCTACTGTTCTTTCACAAGCTCAAGCTAAATGCAGAGGTCAGATGTAGGTGCCCTGGTGGACATACCAAGTGAGGTTTGAAGTAACAGGCCCTGCCAGCAGTGAGCATTAACTACCTTGGTCCAGCCCAATGGAGTTTTAAGATAACTACAGTCCAGCTGCCATCTGGCTGCTACCGTACCATGTGAGAAATCCCAGGCAAAAACCATCCAGCTGAGTCATCAACCCCAAGGACTGTGAGGATGATAATACATTTTGTTTTAAGGCACTTAAATTTTTAAATAGTTTGTTATACAGTAATAGATAACTGAAACAACTCTTTTTTTCAACTCAAAATTCGAACCTTCTCAATCCCTAAATCTCTATAATCCAAACAAGTTCCTTTCCCTCTAGCATAGAGGTATATTAGAAATAAAATTGTATTTTAGAATTATACAATGAGATTTCTCTTTTTGGAATTAGATTAGAAAAAAAGATGTTGTATTATACATTTACTATTTTCACTTGTAGACAAAAATAAACAGAATTTAAAATGGAAAAAAATAACTAAACAAGATACTGGTTCATTTTTTAATTCTATAAATATATGTATAGAAAATATTAAGATTTCATTGGAAGATAAGCTCATCTTGTTTCTCACAACTACCCTTTATGAGTTTTTTTTTTTAATTTTGATGTATAATTTACACAGCTAGAATATATATTTGTCATATCATATTTGACAATGTATCTTATACTACATTCACATATGAATAATATATCAGTGGTATATAGAATTGATTCACAATTGGCTTCTTAAAAATCCATTGATAAAGTTTTATTTTTCTAAACAAGAAAGCTCGAGTTCATCCTAGTGTTTACCCATAAATAATACAGTTGGATTTATCTAATTTTTTCTACTCTCCATTTGGTTCCTATTAGGTCTGTATTTATTTATGTATTTTTTGACAAGTAAAATAGTACACATTTATGATGCACAATATGGCTTTTTGATATATAGGCTTCTTATAGTCAAGTAGACAGGCTTATTATTATAAAAAGCCATAGTCAAAAATGGATTGTTTTGTGATGTCAAAGCTGAAATTGCACTGGAAAAAACTAAGCAAGTAAGAAAGAATTTGTTGAGGGATAATGCAGTAGAGGAAAGCAGAGTCTACACTCAACTTTGCTGAAACAAAGTGCAGAATAGTTTTTAAGAGACAAGGTAGAGGATATCACAGAACATCTGTATTTGCTAATTGGCTTTACCCCAGGAAAAGTTGGAAAAGTCAACTTTCTCATAATTTTACTACAAGAGATAGTTTTACAACTTGGGGCAAGGCACCTACCAATGTCAGGCTCCTATCATCTCACAAAGTTTTTGAGATTGAGGTTCTATCAATGATTACTTTTCAGAGGGATGGCTCCCAGGTTCTGAAGAAAGGCAGCCATGGGTTCTAAAACTGGCAAAAGTAATTTTAAAAGATTTACATCTCAAAGGTGCAGAGAATTTGCAATTACAAGTTTTCTAAAGTAAATGCTCTAAGAAAAGGGAGCAGAAGGGACCTCTGTAGTTAGGTCATCTGGATTCTGTCTTGGGCAGGTCAGGGGGATGTCAGGGGCCTAGAGGCAGGAAGAATCATGTGTAAAGTTTAGTGTGGTTGGGGGAATATTAGGGCCACCTTGGTCAGCAGTCTTTGATTATCCTAGGTCCAGTAGTCTGAAGAGAACATTCATGAAATGATAGTCAGTACTCTTAGTGTGAGTAGTG
>VBSM01003039.1:10119441-10142118 GCA_008086735.1 Cheirogaleus medius | reverse complement strand
CTAGCTCAAATGGTTGCATTCAGTGGGAAGATTGGTTAGACCGCACCATATAAGATGGTCTCACTCACATATCTGGCTATATGTTGGGGTGCCTTGGGAATCCTCTTCCTTCAGTGGGCTAGACTGGCTTTCTTTTTATGTTAATATCAAGAGTATACTCCAAAAGGTGAAGATCTTTTAAAGTCTAGGCTCTAGAGATAAAATAGTGTAACTTTTACCACATGTTAGCAGCCAAATATAGGTATAACATTGGCCTGGATTCATAGAGTGTGGAAAGATATTCCACATTTTAATGGACTGACTTGCTAGACTACATTGCAAAGAGATATGTGCAGAGGGGCAGAAAGAAGTGATGTGACCTTCGCAAACAATTTATCACAACGGACCTTCCATGTAAAGCCTATAAAATCTCTCAAAAATTCAGAGAGATAAGAAAATCACATCTAGAATTTTAATTATTTTTCACTTCATTGAATATTTTCTTTCAGAATTTAAACAAACTTACAGTTAATCTTCTTTATGATTTAATCTGAGATAATTCTTTATGAAAAACAAGCAGATTCTTACTGTTAGTCCTCTCACATGAGGCTCATTTTCTTTAGAGTCTGGAGAGATATTTTTTGTCATCAAAGCATCTCACAATATTTAGACTAATGGGAATTGGTCTGTTCCTCACTTAGCCTTCAAGAGAAAGATGGTAATGGAAGTTGTCTTATTTTGTTTGTGCTGTTATTACATAATACCACAGACTAGGTAATTTACAAAAGCAAAAATTTATAGGCTCACAGTTCTAGGGCAAGTAAGTCCAAGATTAATATGCCAGTTTATGGCATGGGCCTTCTTGCTGTGTCCTCACATGGCTGAAAGCATCATGTGGCAGAAAGGCAAAGATAGAAAGTCTATTCCTGAAAACCCTTTTTATAAAGGCATTAATACATTCATGAGGGCAGATCCCTCATGGTATAAATACCTCTCTTTAGGCTCCACTTCCCAACACCATCACACTGGGGATTGATTTTCCAACACATGAATTTTTGGGGGACACATTCAAACCATATCACAAATCAACATATTTCAAGATGTTGGAGCTCAAAATTTAGCATGTATAAGGTTTATCTGGGGAACTGTCAAAAGACAGATTGCCGGACCCTACCCCATTTTAGTTTTTTATTGTTGTTTTCCTTGTTTGTTTTTGTTTTGATTTTGATTCCAGATAATCTCAGGTGTAGCCTAAGAATTAGCATTTGTAAAAAATTTCCCTATGATGTTGATTCTGTTCCTGCTGTATCACTATTAAAATCTCTGAGCTGGAAGTAGCAAAACAGAAGAGTTACTAAAAAACAGCACAGTAAATATGTTATTCTCTTACCAATTTAACTCAAATTTAAATGCATGTGTCCTGGTATCTGTGTGTGTCAGGTTTCAGTCTAAAATGTCAGTTCTTGATGCGCTCATGGACGAAGAATGACCAGTTGCACCATAGTAAGGCAAGCACAAAAATGAGGTTTATTGAGGAGAGAAAAATAGGATTATAGAGCAAGAGCAAGATATAGGTTTACAGAGCATGATACATATGCCACAGATGACAACCAGACCCATTGTTGCAGCAGGAAAAGAGAGAGTTAGAGAACAAAAGGAAAGGCACAAAAAAGGCCTGGTTATGGTCTGTGTCTTTTTTTACAGTGCCTGGGTTGGGACCTCCCTCATGGTTCAGAGGTCACCATGGAACTACTTTGATGGAACAGTTGGGAGTTGCATGACCTGAGTTTTACTACACATGCGGGGTGTTCTAGGTCACTTCTGGACCTCTATTATACCCATGCTGCTTGGCCTGTGGGCTAGAGCGTCCTCTGCATTCTTTTGCAGTTGGCATGCTAAGTTATAAATGGCTGATTTGTAGGGTATTCCCTCCTCCCCCAGGTATGGCAGTCACTGGGGAGAGGATTGGGGTGGAGTAGGACCAAGATGGGGGCCTGGGGCCCACCCTTGTCCTTCTTCCCAGGTGGGGCAATTGTACCAAGGTAACAACATCCATTTTAGTTCCCTGGAGACCTGGAACCCCTCACTATCTACCTAACATTTGCATTCCTCAATTTCCTAACAGAGAAAACTACATTTAGAAGAAATAACATAAGGCCTTTGGAAAAGAATTTGAAAGGCTCCCATCATCAAGCCAAAAAGACAAAAAATATTTGAATAATCTGTTAGCTACTGAAGTAAGTTAAAAACTTATTTATATGATCAATTAAAATAATGCAGATTTTATAGAATTTCTTATAGAAATTATACGTGTATGTATGTATATACAGCTATATCCATAAAAATATAATATATTTGAAATAAATAGTGTGAATCAGTCATAATAGCTGCACTTTTAAAATTTGGATAATGTTACCTTTTACAACAGTGCATTGAATTCCATAGAGATAGAAAGAGGAAATTTGTTAGAAATATAACCTATCAAGAAATTAATTACATTTATTTTGTTCCAAGAGATTTATTTCATGAGTCAGAATTCAGCTATACTGTAAAGCAGGAGTTATTACTATTGGATGAGCAAAAGAAAATGTGGGTAAATGTTACGTTGAATGATAAAAACAACATACTTGGTAATTCATATATGTCGGACATTTATATGTTTTGCTTTTAACAAAATATTTTTATCAAGACCCTTAAGGAATTCTCAGTCATACTAAGTTTAAGAAAATATTTGTTGATTAAAAATATAAAATTTGTCTCTTTAACTATATTTAAATTTTTTTAAAGATAACAAAATTATTTCCTACTTTTGAACTCCCATAGCACAAGATTGACATGTAGACTTAAATAATAAGTGACAGAAAAAAGAACATCACACTCAGTTAAGATTTATTAAGCCAAGATTTTGAGGACATGCCAAGGAAAAGCACAGCCACAAAATATCTGTTGCAGACTGGGCTCTCCATAGAAGGGGTTGAGAAAAAAACAGGGTACAGAGGAAAAAGGGTAGGGGTGAAGGATGTGAGGTAATTGATGATATTCTTGTGAAGTTCTATTTGATGCTCAGTAAATCTGCACAGATGAACATTAAAATAAGGGGGCACAGGCAATAGTCAATGTTGTAATCTTCTCAGGATGGGTAGAAGAGTGATCATCTCTCTTCCTTAGTTTGCATCTGTGGAGATAAACTTGTAATTTACACTTAAGAGTTTAATTAGACTAAGATCCTAAGGTTATAATTGACATGCACTCCTTTTATACAGGCTGTATATCTTGAAGGGCTTTTTTTTAAGGCTGAAGGAAATAAGAAATATTTTACCCCAAAATACATTTCTTTGACATACATTGAGATGGCTGCAGGGCTGTGTAGGTGAGGAGAGGTGAAGAAATTTGCATCTGTAGAGAATATCTGCTAAATGATACCAGTCTCTGCCTATTTGATCTGGGGCAGCTTTACTGAGAGTCTGACATCCTTCAAGGTCTGAATAAAAACATTTCCCTGAAGGTTGTTTTCTTGAGACTCATCTGCATAACAAGATCACCTTGCCAGCCAAGCTTCCTTTTTCTTTCCCATACCCAGTGCACCAGAAACAAAACCAAACCCTGTTTCCTTGTGTTCTAAGCCCCTTTGTTTCTTAAAAGAGGAACCTGTACCTCATTGGGGAAAGGATGGCAGCTCTGTGTGCCTCAGTTCTCGGGCTCAAGTTTTCCCTTTTGGCATGATGAATTTTGGTAGGTCATGAAATTTTTATTTTTCCTTCACAGACAGTAGAGGAATATTTAATTTTGACTGAGTTTAGTCAAACATAACCTATAGCAGTATGAAGTCACCAATCAGGTACATTAGAAGCATTAATTTTTCCATTTTTAAGACCATAAAATTTATATACATATGTATTCAAGTTAAGAAATGATTGATAGTCAAAAGAAGTGATCTATGAGCATTTGTTTTATTGTTTTCTTTAAAGTGCTTTTCCAAAAGTTATTATAATACATGTTATTAATTTGTGAGTACATTATATGACCTATTTTGATATTAAAAGGCCTTATAGACATAAAATGAAATGAAGAAAAAGATGACATTAAACCTCAATAAGCACCTGTCACTCTTGAAGGAGCACAGGAAATTTCATCGCAATATATGACTTCTTGGTATAAAGAGTATTTTGAATTAAAGGCCCTTAGAGAGCAACAGGAGCTGGAAGGAGTTCTCCTTCTGTCTTCATAAAAAAAAACCAGATCCATCAAAAAGAACATGTGTCATTTGTTGCCCTCCCTGTTATCTCATTATATTGCAGGAGAAAGATCAAGAATGAAACCAGACCTGGCCCAACCCATCTTAAAGATATCAATAATCCCTGTCTTTTAGGTTAATTTAATTCCAAGGAGAATCCTTTATAAGTAAATCTATTTCCTCCCATCCATTCATCCTCCCTAGTAACTATTTATTGCTACTCAACAGAATTACCTATATTCCTCATCTACTCCTCCCCTCTAAAATGAAGGTATATAAACTTCTGGACCCCATTGGAATATTGGGTAATCACTCTGTGATTCTCCTTGTGTGCTTGGTAAATAAATCTGTAATCTCTTTTTCTTATTAATCTGCCTTATTGTGAGTTGATCCTTCAGTGAAACTTCCAGGGGCAAAGGGGAAGTTTTCCTTCCCTCATACACTCTGAAGTATTAATAATTTAAAACTAGCTGTAATATTACTATGTGCCTTTATTGAAAAGGGCACTGTTTAGAATGGACATTCAACAAATTAGTCCTTTGTGATAAATTTAAACATTCCAATTTTATACACATTTATAGTGGTGTTTCAATTACTCTTTTCTTGTTAGGCTGATTGATTTCCATGAATAGAATTATTGGATCTGTGTCATTAGAACAAAACAGTCACTTAGTCAAGCTTTCCCACTGAAAGTACGCATTTCTCAAAAAAAAAAAAATACACAATGAAAGATGGCGAATATAGACTGATTCATTCAACACATATTTATTGAGAATTTTCTAAGTCCCTGGTCCAATGAAAGCATCTCAGATTTATGTTAAACAAATAAACAGCAAACCAGACTGAGGACTGAGCAAATGGAGGGTAGCTATAGTGTCATGTTCCCAGTGTATTCTTGTGTTTGGCATCATTCTTATTATTAGAGGGTCTTGGAGGAAGCACTTAGCCATTTTTATTGATGAAATGAATGAATGAAGTAAAATTAAATACGGTTTCTTGGAGGAATTTACTATAATTCCTTGCTTGATGTAATCTTTTTCATTTAAGTTATAGATAATGGTACCATTTCACATGTAATTTTTTTGCATTTACTAATCTTATTTCCTCTGAATATAGACCCTTTTTCCTCCTCTGTGGTGTTAGCATGGGCAAAAGTGAAGATTCTAGGAGATTAATAGCCAGAGCACAAAGGAAGAAAATAAATAGTAAAGGGATATAGTTAAAATAATAATGGGCATATATAAACTATTCTTTGCCAATATAGCATAACAACAAAATTAATTCTATACTACTTCACTAGTCCAATCTACCTTTATCTATTGCCAGTTCTACTTAAATCACCTCCTAATTGGTCTTTCCTCCTGCTTTGCTTTCTGTACTATAGTCAAATCTCCACACATTATGGCCCCTTTCTTAATGGAACAATTACTTTCAGTTTATGGGCTTCTGGAATTGGAATTTCAAAATGTAAACTTCTAAGCCATGAACTCCTTTTCTGATCTGAAAATAGACTCCTTTCATCACCCTTTTTCATATCCTATGGTTTTCTTTGTCTGGGATCATAGGTAGTGGGAAATAAAATGGCACAATTGCTTGATATTTGCTTAGTGTTTACATTTTAATTTCCACCCTTTTGATGTTCTGTGGTGTCAAGATTTCTATAGGTATTGACAATTTATGCTTTTGTGTGTTGGTAGTTTTAACAGTACAATTATATCCTGATTAAGAGAATTTCTGGTTTGGCAATGTCAGGGATTTTAGCTAAATCTTTATTCTGCTTGAGATGGAAAAGTCATGTCTGTGTATGTGTGTGTGTGTGTGTGTGTGTGTGTATATATATATATATAGTTTTGGGGTAAGTCAATTCAATGGTTCCAGAAGCATGGTAATTTTGTTGTCATTGTTATTCTTTTGTGTGTGTGTGTGTGTGTGTGTGTGTGTTTGAGCTTTGCCTTACGTTACCCCTCCCAGGAGGGAATCAAATATAGAAGCATGTTAATACTTCTACTATGAAGTCTTTAAGGAGAAGTTTCAAATCTCTTTTTAAAAATGATATCTAATACGTTAACCCAATATGTTTACTTTGAGGAAGTAAAACCAGGTATAGTTATGTTTAAAAGGTTGTAATTATTTTCCCCAATAACACCCAACTATGCCTTAGTGCTCTTTTTACTTTAGTGTTTAGGTGTATATGTATGTCATTTTCTGAAGTTCTGTCTGGATTTCTCTTTACTTTCTCAGTTCTTGCTTTTCAATCTGATAAATAAAATTTACCTATCAATAGTCCTTCTACCAAAGATTTTGTCATCTCTATAAAAACACAAAAACTTGATCATGGTTATTAGATGTTTGAAAATTACAACTTTATAACCAAGAAATGGGCATTAAGAAATTCTTATGTTATAGAATATATGTCTTGTTCCCTTTTAAGACCATAAGGATTCTAGTCTTTTCACTTGTCTAAAGTTCTAGAAGTCTTCCACTCCAGGATCAAGACAACTTGAGTTGTCTCCCACTCTGGAACCAAGAAGGAAAGATCAGGTGCATTAGGCCACACACCCAAATTGTCAGGAAACAGTGCTGATATCAACCAAAAAGCTAATGTAAGAAGTCACAGTTTGTTTTAATCAAAGAAAATGTTTAATGAGATTAACTTTCAGAATGATTTTTAAAATTAATTTACTGAAGTTTTTACTGTAATTTTATTTAAAATATTTGATTTAGATTCTTAGAAATTGAAATCATATATCTATGTTGAATATCCAAGTTAAAAATTATCATTTAAATAGATGCTCATATACATGTTTTTAAGTAGGAAAACAATTCCAATCAATATGAAGGAACTATTTCTCTGTTTTGGGCATTTGACTTATTTCAGTTCCTTGACTTATTAAATCTATAGCTTATATTGTCCTATCTGTTGCAGGAAAAAAAAAAGCCTACAACCCATTTTGGCCACATACTTTTTCTAGGAAGTACTTTTGTCATCTAGAGAAGAGTAAGATAAGCAGAAGTGAAGAACTAGCCATTTTTATAATTCAAACTTTCATTTTGTAATGATTAAAGCCAACTGCCAAGTCCTCAAAACCTTTGTAATAATGTGAGGACATCCTATAAAAAAGCCACACATAGTGATTAAAATAAGGATAAGGAACAATGAGGCCAGGAGGGATAAGAAAGGGATTGGAAAGAGTACTTTGACTTTTAGTTCTTCCCATCTCCTCCTACTTTTGTTTTGTGAAAACCAGGTGATAAGCAAGGGAGCTAATAGAAAAGGTGATAAAATAAAAAGTTACTTCACAGACAAAAACGACCCTTGCAAAATGTTATAGATTTTATATTTATCAAGACCAGAAATTTTGTTTTTCTTTTGCTAAAGTTTGTACAATATTTTAATTTAATTAAAAACCTTGAAGGATTAGCAAGATCTTGACTCTAAAATCTTTGACCTCCTAGGAGGATACACAATATAAGAAGTAGCTTTGATGCATAATAAAAGAAACAGCTTGCATTGTGATTATGAATAATGTTCCTGTGAGCAATTGCTTTCAACATTTTCGTTTAAAAATAAGTTTGCCCTATTAACCTTGAAAAGAGGATTAAAGTAAAATTAATATTTTTTTCATCATAATACATTTTAACTAAAACTTTAATTAGATAGGCTCTAATAGTTCACAGCCAATGGATTTAGAAATAGTTCTCACATATTAAGCTTGGATTTCTTCAATATAATATTTTACATATGGTTCATGTAATTTTTGCTCTCAAAGCATTGAAGTAGGCAGCCTAGCTTCTGAAACCAAATAGATACAATTTTTTTCTTTGTTTATAATTAAAATATAAAGTCTCTGTAAAAACAAAAAGGAACAGAATTGCAATATTGCACTGAAAAGCAAACTATGAGGGTTAGATAACACATTAACTAATTTGAGCTCCTTACATAAAAATGGGGGTTTTGATATTTTTTTGCCAATTAGAACAACATCAACCTGTGAGTAGATATAAGCAAAATAGGTGGCCTTAATAATCGAAAGAGCTGCAGAGCAAGCAATCTTTGATATTTAATAAAAGAGCTGATGATATTTGCATTACAATGTTAGTAAGATTAATAATGAAACATATGTATATATATGTACTTATAGATAAAGATACTGCCATCTAAATAAAGTTCTACTGACTTAATCAGTAATATAATTTTATTTCACACTTCAACCTCAGGACTTCTTTTTTTGTTTCTTACATTATCAGTCCATAAAGTTCAAGTTAGAAGTTGTAAAAATATGCATATATAATTGAAAATTTTATACTTTTAAAGTGAAATTTTAATTGTATTGACATGTATTTATAATTAGAAGAAACAAAATTAAAAATATTGTGATGGAAAATTCATACCCTTACTATTTTTAATAATATGTCAGTATATAGACCACATAGAGCTAACACTAAAAATGAAAGAAAAAGTACTACTGATTATGTTAATTTTTGATTGATAAATGTCTAGATAAGTGTTGAATGTAAAGAATGTATTTTTAGCATATATTTTAATTTATTGTCAATATGCATACATAAATGATTTTTGAAAAATCAGCACTTTTCTATGCAAAGTACTTTTACCTTTATAAGTATTTAAATAAGCTCTTATCTTCCTACTTTTGTCTGATAATAAGATAGAATATGTTACTTATACTATGTATTTATTCTATGTGATATAGTTATAAATTTCAAATAAGAATACTATAATAAAAATATTCCTAATACTATGGAAGTTAGTAAAGCATGGCTACATAAATACTCATTGTCTTAATTTTATTTCAACTGTTCATACTGCCAAGCATTCAGGAACAAGATAAAGGATATTCCAACTTAGTTATTAGTAGGAAAACTGAAAGGAGTTTGATTTAGTGACAGAACTGTAAAACAATGGTAGACATTAGCATTAGATTCTCAGAAGTTAGGACATTTAGAAAGGTATGTGGAAAATGAGCTGAATCTTATTAAAATAGAGAAACATTGAAAATATAGGAGATGTAGTGTAGGAACAGATTAGTAGTTTCTTTTCCAATATGGTCTTAAATCAATTTAGAAAGCCACCAATTTTAGAGTGTAAAGCTGAAAGGCATGCCAAAGGCACATGATAGAAATATGTAAATGAAAGAAGTTTAAAAATAATTAACATTCGTATTTATTTTTTGATAACTCATACATGTAAACCATATATACATACTATATATACAGAGAGAGAGAGAGAGATAATGACTTTATTATTGAATATGTTCATTATAGTAAACAGCAATATGCAAGGGCAATTATTCTCATATTACAGAAATCACAGCTGAAGCTCTGGGAAGTTGACTATTGCCAGAGTTGTGATGATCAAACCTACCTTTCAATGTTATATTAAATGATTTTCCTCATTCTAGGCAAGGCTGTGTAGGTTATACACAAACTTTTTTATACTGTGCATAATAACAGAAGGGAGATGCACTTAATGTTTCACAAGATATATTCAAATACCTTAAATAAGAGATACAATATGTTTGCTTGTCATAAAAATGAAGAGAAAGAAAATTTATTGTTCAGAATTATTCACTTTTTTTTGGAAAGGTGACATAAAAATTGAAAATATAATTAAAATGACTTAGAGTTGGATTTGGTGACCAAATCCCATGTTCTTAGAAATCCCTCATTCAGCTGTCCACTGCTGTCACACGGGAAGAAGACAGGGCTGACTGCTGTTTTCGGTGCCAGCCGTCCACACTCCCCCTCATGCAGTCCTACTCCTCGTGACTAAGCAATGCGCCTGCAGGACAACCCTGCTCTCCTTCTAATCACCAAACACTTTACTTTCAAAAGCTGGCTTTTCTGCCTTCAAAGAGGCGACCCTTCAGTTATGTTCACTGTTTTCACATACACAAGAGACATCATCTGCTCTAGAATCCAAACGCACTTTATTTGACACAGAACACAATATGGCTGCAGGAACAGCAAACTAAAAAGACAAAGCAGAAAAGACACAGTTCTATCCAATGTATAATTAAGTAATAGGAGGACAAGTCATTAAATGAACAACAAAACAGTTAAGTTTGATGGAAGTATCCTTTTTCCTAGTGCCCATACTTTTGGAACTCCCACTCTCTGTTGTCCAGTGGACATATCTGCTGTGATTTGAGCTAGCGAGATATGCAGTGGAAGTGAAAAGCATAGTGATGCCCTCTACTCAAGTGGCAGACACCTGGTTGGCCTGACATTGCACAGTTATCAACCACAACAGCACAGCCCCAGAGAGCTACTGCATTCCACTTTTTCACTTCAAAGCACTTCTTGCCCTCACTGCTGTTGGCGCCGTTCTCTGGATATGTACTTATTAAGCTTAAAGAATTCACTCTCCCCAAACTTCCATCCAAACCTCCTATAAAACCTAACACTCTCCCCTTCCTAGGGGTGTATTAGACATGTAGCCTTTGTCAGATCCTAGGGAAATAAAGGAATGACTTTCCTTATCCTTCCTGATAAGGACTATGCTTATCTCTCCTGGTTGTTCCCTAGGGAGATAAAGGAATTCAATGCAAGAGGGGATTACTTTCCTTATCCCTCCTGGTTGTTTGAAAAGAATGTGTTTACTCCTCCCAGAAAAACCTCTATAAAACCCATCTGCACCCAGATGCTCAAAATAAACAGTATTTTGCTACACATGAGGCTTCCTGTGTCTCCCTCTAGGCTCAGACCTAACAATACTTTCCTATGAGAATTGATAACATATTTTAATGGCACTTCAATGCTTGATATCCTTAAAATATTATAGATGTTTTGTAGCAAAACTGGGTATAAAATACAATTAAGATTATAGTACTAAATATCATATTTTTTCTACATACTAGTACATATTAGGTGGCTATATAATCTTGTTTAGTATAAAGTCTGTAATTTTGCCTTTGTCTATATCTTCGTGTTATAAATTTATCTATCTATAAGAACATTCTCGATAAAAATCAAATACTGAGTAGCGAGAGAAGAGTTATATTGAAAATTGTTTATATAATATTTAATATTTGCATTGATGCATTTAATGTTAAGTTTTCCATAAATTCTTGGCAAATTGAAAATATTTTGAAAATTAAAGTTTCATTTAATTTCCAGGGACATTATCCTGGTTATGAAGACTATAAAAATCTTTAGCGAACAAAGATTTGGACATTGAATTGTGAATGTGTGAATTGTGTACCTTTTAAGGAGTATTAGGTAAGAAATTAAAATTTGATTACCCAAACTTTTGTGAGGGATCAAAACACTGATGCTTGTGCTTAGAGTTATATTTGATATGTTAATAGAATTGTTTATGTGTTTTTGCCTTCCCACTTCTTCCTCACTTATGAGCTGAAGATCATTTCCCCTCTCTTAGTTGTTAATTTTGTCAAATGGACTGAGTAGGTAAAGGAATGCCCAGATAGTGATAAAAACTAATTATTGGTCGTGTTTCTGGAAGAGATTAGCATTTGAATTGGTAGAATGAGTAAAGTAGATTACCCTATGTCAGTTAGCATGAGCATCCGCCCATCAATTGAGGGTCTGTATAGAACCAAAAAAAGGTGGGAAGAAGAGTAAATTTGTTCTCTACTTGAGCTGGGCCATCCATCTTCTCTTGCCTAGGATACTGGAGATCCTCATTCTCAGAGCTCCAGACTTGGACAAGGACTTATACCACCAACCCTCACCACTTCTTGGACCTTCCTTTGGACATATACTGGAAGTTGCATATCATTGGCTCCCATGGCTCTCTTGTCTTCAGATATGAATTACAACTACAATATTGGCTTTTCCAGTTTCTAGCATGCAAAAGGCAGATCATGGGACTTCTCAGCCTTGATAATCATGCGGGCCCAACACTCATAACAAATCTCTATCTATCTATCATCAATCTATGTACCTACCTACCTATCTATTTTATTGGTTCTGTTCTCTGGAGAGCCCTAATACACTAGTCTACACAGTAATTATAAGCAAGATGAAAAAAATTCTGATCTAAGTACCAGATACTGAGGTAGATAACATCTCTAGATAGGTTTTCTTACAGAATCAGCTTTTTTACCTCATGGGGACTAGAAATGGATGTACTTGGAAAATAAGAAAAAAGAATTGTGACAACTTGCAAATAAAACACACAGAGTAAATGATGGAAAGAGAACTTCCTTTCACAAAAGCTTTCTCTGAAAAGTTGAAACCTGACCATGACACCTCCTGTCCTGGATGTCATTAATTATTACATGCTCAACATAGGTAAACATTCCTGGACATGGAGTAGAAACATGTCCGGACAATCTGAGTAGAAAAAAATGGGGACAGACAGCACAATTCACTATTGCAAGGATGTGGAAACAAAAACAACCCAGTGCCCATCAATTCATGAGTGGATTATTAAAATTTGGTATATTTATACAATGGAATATTACTCAATTATAAGAAATGACAGTGATCTAGCACCTCTTATATTTTTCTGGATAGAGCTTGAGCCCATTATCCAAAGTGAGGTATCACAAGATCGGAAGAATAGGCTCCACACACGGTAGTAATATTCTCCAGGGATTAGGGGTTGGGGGGAGGTAAACTCACAACTAATGGACACGGCGAGCATTGTAGAGGGGAAGGGCACGCCTCTAATCCTTGCTTGGGTGAGGCAAAGACATAAAATGTAACCGAAATGTTTGTACCCTCATAATATCCTGAAATAAAAAGAAAAAAATGGGGACAAAAGATAGTAATCTTTGTTCAAATTAGACTGAATCAGGCAAAAAGGGAATGTGGGGTTCCCCATGAGTAGGAAGCAGAGAACCCATTATCACCATCAGTCCTATAACTTGTAGAATATCTAGACAGGATTGTTTAATGTAGCAACTAGTAAATTTGGTCTTCAAAATTTAACTGCAAATATCTGCAAGGGTCTACTGGTTTATATATGTGTATTATGCACATACACATGCATACATATACACACATATATATCCATGAATGCATTTATTATATATTTACATGTAATTCCCTGTATATGCATATATAAGCATATGTGTATTTATATTTACACCTATATGTGCATATATATAGGGGTGTGTATATGTGTGTATATATGAGAGATGTAAGACTGTATATATATATATACACACATATATGAATATGTATAGGGAGATATATATATATATATCCCTTAATGGCAGGGATATATTTTGAGAAATGAGTCCTTGGACAATTTTGTCATGTGAACATCATAAAGTGTACTTAGTCTTACACAACCCTAGATGATATAGCCTACTACATATCTAGGCTATATGGTGTAGCCTATTGCTCCTAGGATACAAAACTGTGTACCATTTTACTATACTGAATATTGTAGACAATTGTAACACAATGGTTAAGTATTTGTGTATCTAAATATATCTAAATGTAGAAAAGGTACAGTGAAAATAAAAGATAAAAATTATAAACCTGTTTAGGGCACTTACCATGAATGAAGCTTGCAGGACTGGAAGTTGCTTTGGGTGAATCTGTAAATGAGTGGTGAGTGAATTAAAGGTATAGAAGCTTACTGTAAGCTACTGTAGACTTTATAAACATTGTATACTTAGGCTACACTAAATTTCTTTGAAAATTGAGTACTTGCTCTACAATGCTATGAAGGACATAGGAATTTTTGAGCTTCATTATAATCTTATGGGACAACTGTCATATATGTGGTTTGTCATTAAATGGAATGTCTTTATGCAGTGCATGATTGTGTGCATATGTGTGTGTGCATACATATTTTTAAACAATAGCTATACCCTTTATTCAGAATTTTTTGAAGAAAACTTTTAATACTAAATATTAATTCCACATTACAAAATGAATCTTTTATTAATAATGAAAACTTTATTAAATCTATAAAATAAAATGCTCAGGCACAAATAATTTAGTACACTCTAAATGCAGCTGCATATTTAGCTATCAATGTTGAGTTATTAATTTGAAATTCTTCCTCATGAAAACTGTTGAAACCCTTAAGCAAAGGTTAGCAATACTTATTTCTGGACTCTCTTCTTTCAGTGGCCATAAACTAGAGCTTGTCTTATTTTTGCTCTGAGATATATTAGTCCCATGTTAATATGTAACAGAATAGTCATATGCTATTTCAAGGCTTTTAATAAATATTGCTGATAATTCTCAGTCTGTCCATAAGTAATTGCTTAAAACTAAGAGTTAGTTACATTCATATTTAGAGAATTAATTAAGATTAATTGTATGAATATAAAAATAGATTTTTCTGATATAGATCTTTACTTACCATCTTTTTCAATGTTCAATCTTTTAACTATATGAAGTTAAAAGAAGATTTTCAATTTTTTTGTATCATTACCTGTAATTTTTAGAATTATATAATTTTTAACATTTTACCAAACTTTTAACAATATATCTTGAAAAACAATAGAATTATTTAAACGTTTTAGCATCACATTTAAGCTTCAAGAACTTTCTTGAAGTCATGATACAATGTTCAGTACTTAGTTCGATCTTTCTATTAGGTAAACGTATTTAGAATTTAGTGTTTCTAGAATCATTTTACTCATTCCAATCAAACACAAATTCTAATTAATGGAAAATCATTGCTATTTTTCAGTCTCTGGATCTTTCACCTTATATCATACAATCCATAACACCATGTGATTAAAAGTAATGTTGATGGCAGAAGAATGTAAAAGTCAATAAGTAGATTTTTACCACCATTTAAATTCCAAACATAAGTGACATATTATGAGAAACATTATCTCAGTGTCTATAAGAGGATGAATTTGTTTTTGCAAGATTGTGATTTACTAAATTATTCCCAGTTGGTTTCTAAGAAATCATTAACATGTTTTGAATCTTATAACTTATATCAATAGATATAATGCTTTTTTAAAGGATTTGGGTTTTGTTTTCTATATATCTTGAAATTTTGCTAATGCATTAAGCACTTTGGAAAATTAAGTTATGTCAATTATACAGATTTGTCCTTCAACATTACCACAGTTACCTTTAACATTATTATTAACATAATTCTTATTTTTAAACTTTAAAATACAATTGTATGTCACTTAACAACGAGGATACATTCTTCACCTAAGAAATGTGTCCTTAGGTAATTTTGTCATTATGCAAACATCATAGAGTGTACTTGCACAAACCTACATGGTATAGCTTACTACACATCTACCATTGAAAGCCCAAAACAATCTTTTCTGTAAGAGTCAGATAAGATATTGTATACCTATATATAAATAAAATAGCAAATCAACTTTATATATTATATCAGTTAATGTAATGCATGTTTTTATAATAAACAACTTCTTCATTTCAGTAGTTAAAAAAATAAATTTATTGCATAGGCATATAATATTTCAAGCCTTCTGTACCTAAACGAGCACCTTTCTGTCATGTCATTAAAATCCAGTTGCTTGCTGTGAATTTGTCAAGCCCTATAGTTACCAGCTGCTGGAATAATTTAGAGTATACAGAGAAGGAACATTGATTCCTAAAACTTTTATATTGGAAGTAATGCTCATTAATGTGCCTTGTGTTTTATGGCTAGAACTAACTGCATAACCAGACTACTACATGCATGAAAGAATGAGAATATAGTCTATGATTGGATCATCCCTTTTAAGACATGTGTCTGTATTACCAAAGAAAGAGCAGTTTTTTGGTGGATAGCCAGTTCTGCTGCTGTTTTGGTGGATAACAGGCTCTGTTGTTAAGTTATGCAGTCAACTACTTAAATGTTTTATTTTAATAGTCACACCCAGAGTTACATTTTACAAGCTATATAATTTAATAATATTTTTGATTTTTTTTATTGTTGGTTGTTTAAATAAATGGGAAAAGTAACTTTTTCCCCATTTTAGTTAAAAGTACATTAAAATTATAAATAAGATCTCTTTCTATATATAATTATTATATATTTGTATATAATATATAACATATTGTATATATTATGAATATTATTTTTCTAATTGAATATTCCATTTGATTATATTTGTAAATCTATTTCTACAGGCTCCCAAGAAACTTTTCTTTTGGGTGCAGCAGCTGTACATTTACCATTTCACCTAGCTAAGTAGTATGCACTTAACAACTTGAACATTGCTTGCAGTTACATCAATAAAGTATATTCTGATATGTTAATAGCACTAATACTAAATTATCTTCTTTTAAAGATATTATTTTATCTTATTATTTTATAATTTCTTCTTTTAAAGATACTATAATTTTTATTGCTTGGTGGTTTGGGGTTAGATTTCTTATTTTGCTGTTCATTTTTATTTTTATTAATACTTTTGTTGTCTTCAAGGAACATAATCATTCTCTACATTCCTTGATGGAAAATAAACAGCATATGTACATTTACCATTTTTCTGTCTCCCTCCTCTGGCCAGAATCTAAATAGTAGATCAGCTTTAAGCAAACAGGGGAAATAGTAAGCAAGAAGAGAGATGAGAGCTGGAGAATCAAGCCTTATTTAATCATAGCAGGCTTCCAGCCTGAAGCAACATGATACAACTTTGCATAGCTAACATTTAATTTTAAAAAAGCACCTACAAGTGAGCATGTAACATATGATTCTGTTTATATGAAATTTTTAAAAAAGACAAAAGAAATCCATGGTCTTGGACGTTAATATAGTGATTGTAATGGAATGAATGGTGCCTCTCCAAATTTATGTCTGTGTTCTAAATCCTGGAACCTGTGAATGTGACTTTAATCTGAAAAACGGTGTTCTCAGGTGTAATTAAGGATCTAAAAATGAAGTTATCCTTAATTATCTGGCTTAGCCACAAATCACATCCAATGGCAAGTATCCCTATAAGAGACACAAAGGGAAATGACGTGCAAAGATGGAAGTAGAGATTAGAGTGATGCAGCTACAATGAAAGGAATTCCTAGGGCCACCAAGCCGGAAGAGGCAAGCAAAGATTCTCCCCTAATCTTCTAAGAAAGTATGGCCCTGCCAACACCTTGATTTCAGCCTTCTGGCTTCCACATGTCTTCAATTTATCATAACTCAATGGTGTGGACATTTATGAGTGATAAGCTTTTCTATTGGTATACTTTAATAGTTCATTACAAAACAGCACCAATTAATTTGGTAATAGAGGACAGAGGAATTGGAATAGATGAGGGAAGTTCATCACGCTGTTTAACATTTATCTATCTACATTTTTAACAGAATTGGCTATAGCACATAACCTCCTATTACAGAGGACTTTAAAACTAATATAGTGCTATATATGTGATAAAGTAAAACTGTAGTAATAGAGAGTAGATGAAATATACATTTTTCTCTTTTCTGAAACTAATGTTTTATTACACTTCAATCTTCAGAATCAACTTGTAATAGCTATTTTCAGCAAGGTTTTGATATAAAAAGATTTTAAAAAATGGGCTCAATCACTTCAGTTTCCCAATAAAAATCTCTAAATTCATTCTAAGCAAAACTAAGGTATCCAACTTTGATCAATTAATAACTTATTGTATCATTTCCTGATTATGTTAATATAAATTCCACTTGAAAACTCAAGGCTAGGATTGAACTTTCTCATAAAGGGTTCATGCTTTAATACTTCTGGTGAATAAGAGCATTTCTAATCTGGGACAGAGAATCTCTGCACATTAAGACAATCAAGAATAGAACGATTTTGACTTTATAGAAATATTTCCTTTTCTGTTTCTTACATTATAAATAGACTACATGTGCAATATTCTTAAATTTAGGGACATACAAAATTTTGAGGCATGATATCCTAAAGCATGTTTAACTTGGTATGTCCAATGTATGTTATGGGATGCAGTTGTTTCACATTATTTGATTTTTATGACTAGCCTATGCCAAATTATAAAGTGATGATGATCATGATGATAAAGATAATTCAATTTTTATGTGAATTATAAAAAAATATATCCCTCTTTCCTTTTCAATCTGAGGAAAAGTTCTCCAAGTTAATAATTATTTCTCACAAATTTGAAGGAAAAGGAAACATTTTTGTTTTGTTTTTCTGGAATAGCCTTTTCTCCTCCTCATCTACCCTCTGTACCTTCATCAACATACAAATCTTTAAGCTCCTCAAGGACACAGATCTTTCCTGATTCATAGTAGTAGTTTTGATTTCTATTACTGTGGTATTTACATTACAGATAATCAGCATTTTATTTACTTATTATCTAAATTATTTAATTCAGAAATTATCAGGAGATATGGGCTTACATGCTTGAATTAAAGTTCATTGTATGTCTTAAAACATAGAGTTGCTCTCTGAACAAGCAATTTCACTGTTAGGTATGTGCCTAAGAGAAATGATAATATACAGCCACACAAAAAATCCTACACAAATGTTCACAGAAACATTATTTATAATAGTTAAAAAATGGACACAACCCAGATGTCCATCAACTAATAAATGAATAAAGAAAATATGGTATAGTCATACAATGGAATATTATCCAGCCATAAAGAAAAATAAAGTACTGATATATGCTAGAATATGGATAACCTTGAAAACATTGCACTATGTGAAAGAAGCCAGACAGAAAATGCCATATCTTCTATAATACAATTTATATGAAATATTCAGAATAGAAAAATTCATAGAGAGAAAGTAGATTACTATCTGTCAGAGGTTTGGGTGGAGATGGATATTGGGAATGACTTATAATGGTATGAGTTTTCTTTTGGGGCTCAAGAAAATGTTCTGGAATTAGAAATGGTGATGGATGTATAATGCTGTGAATACACTAAAAACCACTTAATTTTACACCTTAAAAAGATAAATTTTATGCTATGTGAATTATATCTCAATAAAGATATTATTTTTTAAGTATATATATATATTTTAAAAAAAACCTCTCTAGCAGAGAAAAGTTGGTGACTTTTGTGTATCAGAAGCCATATAGTGTAGGTTAGAATTCTTATGCCGGTGTATATCCCTGAATTTTGTCTTTTTACTCTTCCAACATCATCATGAGCATCACTGTGATGATCTTCAGCATTGTAAATCCAACATGCTAAGCCAGGGCTAGCTTTCATAGAAGTTTGCTAAACTCTAAATATGAACTAATTTACTCCTGAGAACCTTCATTTGAGGTAGATTATCTTATCATATGAATATTTTATAACAGAAAATTGCAGTTTTGAGTGTTTAAGTAAGTCATACAAGGTCATCCAGATAGTTCGTAGAAAGATCCAATACTCAAATCTGGGTGACTGGGATACTAGAACATGAGTTCTGAAAACTCTTCTTATATTGTCAGCAGGGTAAATTAATAACATGGAATATGGAAGGCACACAAGCACAGACATCTGTGTAGTCTATGATTTTTTAAGATTTAATTTTAAAACTTATCCTTTTATTTAAATGCATTTTTATTCTTCAGAAATATAGTATTAGCTTTCTTGCTAGGTTATCCTCAATATATTTTCAGAAACAATTATCAATAGAAATACTGTTGTTTTTACAAGTATTAGATTGTTTACATTATGTTTACATCATGTTTACATTAGATGTTTACATCATGTCTTCAACACTTCAACCAATTTAATACTACCATTCCCTTGTAAGTTAGAATCATAGACAAGTGTCTCTGAGTTTCAGAAATAAATAGTGGTTATTCTTTCTGCTTTTAATCAGCAGTGGCAGTGGCAGTGTTAAAAACACAACTTCTAATTCAGTAAAAAGTTATCACATTATACCTTGCAGGCAGCACACAGCAGAAAAAGTAATTAAAGTTTGCTGAAAATAGTTTTGAGATGATTCCTCTAATTCAGTTCAATAGAACAAGGAATATACTTAACTTTGGTTTTTGTCTTATTTTAGGCATTTTTTTATGAAGAGTATAGTTTAAAACACAGGTCAAGCAATGTGTGATCTCCTCAAGAATAACAAGTCAGTTTTTTTCTAAGTTCTTTTGGCATGTTGAATAATTGTCTTCTCCAATTTAATATCCATTAAGGAGTTAAATCTAAAGTATGTAATACATAGACACGATTCTCACAAATACTAAAGTTTAGTGATTTTCTTGGCAGTCAAAGAAGAAAGACAGCACCATTTTTTCAACTTAGAAGAATTTCCCTTAAGTATATTCAAATTTACAGCAGGCTGGGCAGCTTGGAGAGAGTGGGCCATGACTGTGAGTCAGAATATAAAAGCAGATTGGATACCTATGGGACTTAATTGCTATAATGTTTCCTTGTGTGACTAATACAGCATGTTTGTGTTTCTAATTTAAAATTTTCATTTCATTTGATCAATGTCATTTTTATATTATTGCAATGTGGTTATTGACATGTCTGTACATACTTACTTAGATACCTTTCTGATTATTTTCATAGGCCAAACTCCTAAAGCAGGAAAGTGCAGAATAGTTGAACCAAATAATATGAATTAAATCATAATACAGATTGCTAAATTTTTTAAAAAATCAATAGTAATTTAAATTCTTTTATGCAAAGTGTGAGAATTCCCATTCCATTACAATATTGCACAAGTTTGATATTAATGTTAGCCGATTAGGTGAGTGACAAAGATCCTTTATTATTCTCTTCATAAATATTCATTTGAGTTTTATAGGACTAGAACCATGGTTTGCATTTATTGAACTTTTATGTTTTCTTTTGTGTGAGAATTGCTTCTACAATTTCATTAACTGACTTGATATTTCATTGTTTCTTTCTTTTTTCCTTTCTTTTTTTGGCAACATGCTATAATGTAAGGACATATACTTTGGTTTAGAGAGTTATTGGTTCAAATCTCACCTCAGTTAATTAATAGATGTCTTTCAACATAAGACGTGGTAAGTCATGCCATTAAAATCTCTAATATCCCATCAGAGAATAGCATTTATAGATACAACATAAGGATAATAATAGAAATCAATAAAGCATTATATCTCAGTAGTTATAGATGCTTCATAGTATATAAAACAGTGTTTACACATACAAATATATGTCTTTATTAATATTCAAGGAAGTTTATCTGTTTATATTTAACATTGGGAGATAAGAAGTGCTTTGATAGATCAGGATAAAGAGAAGACAAGAATGGAAGGTCTTAAATGACTCTCTGAACCACAGATTCTCTTAAACTGATGTGAAACACCTAAAGTTAGAGGAATTAGTTACGACAGAACAGTTCCAGAGGTTCTTTGTGAAACTGGGCATAAGTAAAATTGCTTTGAGGCATTAGTGATGTCTGACTCATTATGTGTGTGAAATCCTTTTCCATGACTGTGTGGAACCTAGAAATTGACTATAAAGAAATTTCGAACCAATCAGAAATTCTTAATGTAGTACAAATATGAGATTCTCATAATGGACTTTGGCAGTCATAAAATTCATCTCGTGTATGGTTGAAAGTATATATGGATAAAGAGCTATGAATTGATGACTGCAGTTTATAAAGTGCAGTTTTGACCTTTGGAGACTCTCATAAATAACCACAAAATGAGAATCAAAGTTCTGCTCTTATATTGAGGAACTATAGAGTTAGCAGACATTTAGGTTATAAGATTTTTTTAAATGAAATTCTATAAGCATTATTACCCATATTTTCCATTACATGTTGTTACATGACTCTCCATTTAAATCTAATAGACATATTCAACTATAATTCAAGATATCTATAGCTTCATTAGTGCATGTTAAATATTTGATCTATTGATGCGCTGACTCTATGAAGCTCTGACTCGGGTGGGGCAGAGGCAATACCATATGTAACCTAAACATTTGTATCCCTGTAATATGCTGAAATAAAAATAAAATAAAAAATGGATTCAGAACCATGTCATTATTCTCATTCAACTTCTCTACTTAGTAACACTTATTATGAAATAAGATTGTATCAAAATATTTTACTATATCAATTATTTATTTTGGTTGTTACTAAGTTAAAGTAGGAACAACAAGCATGTATATGAAAATATTCTTTGTTGTAATTGTTAGCCCTGACCACAAGCAGTCCAATGAATCTCTTTCTGGCAACATGACAAGATGACACTGTCCCACCCATTTGACATTAGATGTGGCCACATCACTTACTCTGGCAATAAAATGTGAATGTTAGCTGTCTATGACACATTGTGAAATATTAGATTAGATTAGATCAGATAAGATTGATGATAGTTAGATGGATAGATAGGTAAATAAAGAGAGATATGGAAGACATACATAGGTATGTAATATAGATATGAAGTACTATATGCAATATATTAAAATGTATATACAAAGATAGCTTAATTACATCATATTTATTGAATTTCGATATCATGCTTTACAATATTTGTTGACAACGTTTATGGAGTAGCCACTTTCAATAACTATTTTTGCTTGAAAATTTAAAAATGTAATACTATACTTGGTTTACATTTTATGAAATATGTAAAATAATACTTTTTTTCTTTTGGTGATGGGTTTC
>VBSM01003039.1:10087175-10119341 GCA_008086735.1 Cheirogaleus medius | reverse complement strand
TTGTTGGGGCAGTATCAGGACTTAGGATGATGCGGGGTCAGGGAAAGGGAAAGGATGAATTGAAGTTTATAGAATTATACAAGAATATTATAGGTGGAGAGAAATACGTGCAAGGGAGTGAAGTTGTAAAAAACTATTTCCATTTAATGTAAAGGGCTGAACAATTTCAGAGAAGGCAGATTGAGGAATCTGTACCTGAAGACCTGTTCGTTACATGAATACCAGCCAACTTTGGTGGGATCTGCTCAGCTCAGGAGGAGCCTTCTATTTCTGAGAACTCTCTCTGGTGACACATGTGCACTCCACAATAGTTAAATTTGTATTGTGCATCCCTGGTCTCTGTGTTAGTTGAAGGAACCAGAGGTGTTTAATGTGCCCAAGTTAAGATGTTTATGTTCTCTCTTGACTAGGGACTAGAGGTGGGGAAAATACATTGTCAATCTCTGAGATCTTTCTTCCAGTTTACAAGAATTTAGAAAGAAAAAAAAATCCACATTATAAAAGAGCAGATAAAGGGAAAAAGACAGAGAAAGGGCAGATGTTAAGTTCTCAAAGCTTTTTGGTACCTAGGCACTATCTTTTCCTGAGACTCACTGTATACTGGGGCCAGTTTAGCTAAGATGATTTATTTTTAAAATATAAGTTAAAAGTTGTAATAAAGCACATGAAAAAGAGAATTTTATAAAAAAATCCTAATTTTAAGATCTGTGTATAAGCTAGGGAAAAGTCTTAAATTCTGCAAAAATGTATATTGTATCTGGAGGAAGCATTATTTTCAATTATGTCTACAAATTAATACAGAGTTAAGCATTCTGTATTCAGACACCATGAAAGATTTATGATTTTTCCCTGAGTTAATTTTATTTAATTCAAAGGGCTAACCTTTCTTAATTTATGTTTTGCTTTTCATATTCTGAGATATTAATTTAAAATTTGAACCACTTTTGAACTATTGAGAGATAAAATAAATTACATGTGCACAATAGAGTAGAAGAAAAAAAAACAAAATCTAATGGCCAAAAAATGTAGATTTTTCAACAATGTCCATTATCAGAGTTTAGGAAAGAATGATCTGGATTTAAAAAGAAGAAATATGATGATATATAAAAAAGTGATATAACACACTATGCACACATCTCCAATTTTTTAAAGTTTAATACGTCATAGGTTATTATGAAACATGACGGAAAATAATTGCACTCTATGATTTCTATATTAAATATCTTGAAATAAAAACACCTGGATATCAAAAGATAAACACAAAGAACAAAATTTAAAACAATAACAAAAAATACGGAAATGTTCCCTGGAGTGAAATAATTTTGTTAAAAATGCTTGTGTCATAATTTTAATATATTTCAATATCTTACTTGGCCAATTTTCCAAATGGGTTCCTTCAAGTCATTCTTTTGCAGAATGAAGCAATAACATTTCTATTTCCTCTAACTGGGATTTATAGATAATGATTTCTCAGTCTAATATTATTCTTTCTACAAAATAACTCATTAACTCAAGGTATTCAATTTCTTTGAGATTAAAAACCATAACTCATTTGGATGTCACTTTTCCATCTTATATATGCAATTTGATTTTTACCTTTAGTCATGCTGGAATTCCTTCCATTTTTCAAATATGTTGCACATCTCTCACTACAAGGCCTTTCCATGCAGGTCTATTCTCCTGGCTTCTTTTTATCACAAGCTTCACTCATCATCATTCAAGAGTTGGTGTTTGAATTGTTTTTAATTCTTGGCTATTTTCAATACTGTTTCTGTGAACATTAACTCACATGATTTGGGATGGATATATGTTTTAATTTCAATTGGATATATATCTAGGAGTGCAATTAGTAGTACAAATAGTAAATTTTGTTCCAATGTTTAATAAATTATCAACTTGTTTTCCCGATTTGCTATATCATTTTGCATTTCTATCAGCAAGTATGAGATTTCTCACTCTTCCCAACACTTGCTTGTCTCTTTGATTAAAAGCCATTTAAGTGGGTGTGAAGTGGTATCTAATTTACATTTCTTCCTTGATTGATAATTTTGAGCATTATTTGATGTTGATCATCATTTTATGCACTTTTTGGCTGTTTGTGAATATTCATTTAAAAAATTCAAATCCTTGGCCCATTTTAATTGGATATTTTTTTACTATTGAGATATAAAAGTCTTTATATATTCTAGATAGAATTCTCTTATGAAATATGATTTGTAAATATTTTATACTATATTTATTAGGTTCTTAAATACATTTTGAGGATCTGTTTTTGACGCCAACATATTTTGTATTGTTATCTAGTGAATTGATTATTTTTTCATTAATTTTTTTGTCTTTTTATCAAGGATTTTTCTCTGAACTGTTAATTACCAGATATTTTTGTATTTACCTTTTTAAAATTAAAATTTGTATGATCCATCTTTCTCCATCTTTTGACTTTCAACTTTTCTGTCTTCGAATTTCAAGTGAGTTTTATGAAATAATAAAAAGGATATGGTTAGGATATTTAAAAAAAATCACTGTCAATCTCTTTTGATTGGTTAAATAAATAATGTGCATTAAAGTAATTATTAATATGTTAGCATTTAAGCCTGCTCTTTATTATTTGTCCTCTGTTTTCTCTGTTTCTTGTTCTGTTTCTTTTTTCCTTGCCTACCTATGGATTACTTGAATATTTTTTAGGATTCCATCTTGATTTATTTTTAGCATTTTTAATTATACTTCTTGTGTAGTTTTTATATTGCTTACTTTGTATATTACAATGCACACATCTAACTTATACAAGTCTACTAGTATCAATTATTTTACTACTTTGAGTGAATTGTAGAAACTTCATTTCTATTTAAGTTTCTTTACCTTTCCCAATTTTAAATATTGTTGTCTTAATTATCAGATGGTGTTATAATTTTGATTTAAATAATCAAATATGAATTTTATTTTCATTCTGTACTTTATCTTTTTTCCCTCTTGATGTTCTGGGATTCTTTTATTTATTATAGACTTTATGTTGGAAGTGTTTCCTTTAGTCAATCTTTCAGAGTAGTTCTTCTAGAAACAAATTCTTTTAATTTTCCTTTTTCTGAGAAGGTATTTTCCTTTCATTAGTTTTATTGAATATAGAGATTGCCATTGAGAGTTTTTTTCTTTGTGGACTGAAAATTCTTGTATCACTTCTTTCTGGCTCCATAGTTTTGATGAGAAATCCATTGTTATTCAAATTAGTGTTTTCCTATTTGGTAAGCTGTGGTTTCTCTTTTAGATTTAGTTTTCAAAATGTATTTATGATATATTTGGGTTATTCTGTTTAGGCTTCACTAAACTTTTGGATCTTGGGTTTTTTTCATGAAATTTGTGAAGTTTTTCAACCATTATTTCCTTAAAAATTATTTCAGTACCACTGGCTTTCTCCTCTCCTCAGGGACTCTGATGATGCAAATGTTGGATCTTATGTTATTGTCCCACAGAGTCATGATTACATCATTTTTTTTCCTCCATGCTGTTTTCTCTCTGTTGTTCAGATTTGGTGAATTATATTGATTTCTTCTCAAGTTCATTCATTCTATCTGCTATTTTCTCCAGTCTTGAAATCATCACTTGAATTTTCTATTTATGTTATTGCATTTTCCAGTTCCATACTTTCTCTAGCCACTAATTGTTAGTGGGACCCCCAATTGATCCTTCTTGTTGGTGTTACCAGGCTTTCCTACAGTCATCAGAGTGAGTCTTGTCTGATACCAGGAAGAAATGAGCCTATCCGGGCTGTCTTATGTTGCTAGGTTGGGGGTTAGGAGATGCCAGGTCTGGGTCATTTTTCTCTGTTGAGTGAGGAGGCATAAGCTGTTTTGTCACTCTGTTTTCTCTTTCAATCTTGGGGTCCCAAACATTTTTGCTTTTCCCCCCCACCATTCAGTTTTTCTTTGGTTGCTTCTTATGATACTTCCAAAGTTTATAGTTACACTTAACCTGGAGATGAAGGAAGAAATGGTCTAGCCTCCTTGTTTCCACTGATTTATATCTTCTTTAATTTGTCATCAATACCTTGTATAATAGATTTTGTTTCTAAGTCTTGCTCTTTTTTCTTTTAATTTCAGCATATTATGGGGGTACAAATGTTGTTAAGGTTACATATATTGCCCTTGCCTCCCCTCCCCCCTCAAGTCAGTTGTATTTCTAAGTATTTTATTCTTTTTTATGCAACATGAATAAAATTGTTTGTCCAAAGTTTCATTTTGGAAATACTTATTTCTAGTACATAGAAATATAATAGTGTTTTGTATATTAATCCCATAGACTACAAATTTGCTCAACATGATTATTAGGTCTAGTAGAGACTTTTTTTATTGGAGAGGATGATTCCTTAGAATTTTCTAGATAGGAATATGCAATAGAGAAAATTTTATTTGTACTTTTCTAATATAGATGCTTATAATCTAGCTGATTATACTGGCTAGAACCTATAGTACAATATTAAATAGAAGTAGCAAGAGCAGACATCTTTGCATTGTTTCCTCTTAGAAGGAAAGTATTCAGTCTTTCTCAATTACATACGATGTTAGATTTATGTTTTCATAGAAGTCCTTTATAAGTTCAAGGAAGTGTCCTTTGATTCTTCATTTGTTGACAGTTTTTAAGATGAATGAGTTTTGGATTTATTAAATACATTTTTCTGCATTTGTTAATATAATAAATGTGTTTTTTGTGTTATTTATTCTATTAGTAGGGAGTATTAAAATTATTTATTTATGAATGTTAAAGGAATATTGCATTTGTGAGATAAATCTCATTTGGTCATGGTGCTCTACCCTTTTTTAATATATCGTTAGATTCTGTTTGCTAATATTTTGACAAGAAATTTGCATATATTTTTAGATCTCTTTTTTCTTGTGATATCTTTGCCTAACTTTGGTATCAGGATAACAATGGTTTCTTAGAATGAGATGAAAAATGTTACCTTATTCTCTATCTTTGAATGAAATGGTGAAAGATTCTATTTTAAAGGCCTGATAGTATTTGTTTTTTAATAAGCATGGACTTTTATTTGTGGGAGGATTATTAAATGCAAATTCCATTTCTTATGTTTCTACTCAAATTTTCATTTATGTTTTCTTATGTTAATTATGGTAAGTTATATTTTTCTAAGAATTTGTCCATTTTACCTAGGTTAAAAATTTATTTGTTGTTTATAGTATTCTCTTAAAATCTTTTCTTTCTCTAATGTCTGCAATAATGTCTCCTCATTCATTCTAGCTTGGGTCTTCTCTCTCTTTCATCTCTCTCCTCTTTTTTCTCACTCACATGAACATACTATTTTTTCTATTTTTCTAAGATTTGTTCTATGTCTGATCTTTTTAGATAACCAATTTTTGGTTGCATTGATTTTCTCTATTGTCTTGCTGTTTTGTAGTTCATTTTTATCCACCAGATTTGGTGGGTAATAAATATTGCAGTTCTCTTCTTTCTGTTTGCATTGGCTTGGGATTGTAACTATTTTTCTAGTTTTGGATTATTTTTATTTGTTTTTAGTTTGTAAGTGGAGGATTAGGTTATTGATTTGAGTTTTTTATTTTCTTTTCTTTTCTATTATAGGTCTTAAAATTTAATTTTTTCTGTCTGAACTGTTTTAACTGAATTCCATGATATTGACATGCCATTTTTTTGTTTTCATTCAGTTCGAAACTCTTTTTAATTTCCATTGTGATTATTCCTTGACCCATTATTTACTTTCCATTGAATTGATTAATTTATACATATTTTCAGATGTCAGAGTTCCAAAATTTCCTTTTGTTGATTTTAAATGTAATTCTTTCATGTGATTTCACAAATTTTGTTGGGAAGTACACATTTTGTTTGACTTCAGTGTTTTTTAATTTATTAAAACTATTTTATGCCTTATTATTTGTTTAATCCTGGAAAAAATTCCATGTGCACTTTTAAAAAAATGCATTTTCTGGTGCTGTTAGATGGAATATTCAAAAGATGTAACATGTTGTCTATATGTTTTATGTTTTTGTGGGTTTTCAAACTAGTTGTTACAATCATAATTGTTAGTAGGGTATTGAGTTTTCCCCTTAAAAAGGAACAAATTGTTGATGGACTAAAAAATAAAAATATATGTACCTCTAAGTGAAAGAAGCTAAACAAAAAAATATACTAAATGGTTCCATATATACAAATTCTACAAAACACAACAAATTTGCAGTGTTGTAAAGCATATCGATATCACTTGGGGATGGTAGTGGAGGGGGAGTGGATTACAAGAGAGGAATTACAAATGAATGGATAAAGAACATGTGATTTTGATGCATACACACACATGATGGAATATTATTCATTCTTTAAAAAGGGAAATATTTTCGTTTGCAGCAACATGGATAATTTGGATAACAACAAGAAAACTTTTGGATGACATGTAAATATTTGTTATCTTTATTTTCTTAATGGTTTCATAGGTGTACTCCTATGAAATAGGTGTCAAAACTGATCAAACTGTCCACTCTAAATATGTGAGTTTAAGGTGTATCTGTTATACTTAAATAAATTTAGAAAAATGCAATGTGATAACTATAAGATTATTGTGCTTTTATTAACAACATAATTCACAGATAATATGAAAGTTTAGAAAATTAGAAGCACTTAACTAATGTTGATAGCATGGGCTTTTATAATGCTACTTACAGAGGAGAACATGTATTAAAAGAATATTAAGTTACAAATAAGAATCAGCCAAGAGGAACACAGTGGAGGTGCAAAGAATTTTAGAAAAAAGCATAGTACACACCAAACAGGGAGATTTTGGAAAGTATGGAGTTCAGAACAATCTCATTATGTCCTTGTAGTAGAAGTAAATAGTGCCTATAGATAGAAAAAGAGATGAGAATGAAAAGTTAGCCAAAATCAAATCATAGACGTATGTGGGTAAGGCATATAAAGAGTTCATATTATTATTACTACCAGGTCGCTATCACATAGTATTATTCAGAAGAGCAGCATGATGAGAATTGCCTTTTCAAGAGTTTATTCTGGCAGTATTTTCTTATATGGATTAGAATTTGTCTGGAGTGTACTCCAGGTGTGTAGTTAAATTGATATGTTAGTGCCAAGTTAAGCAAGAAAATAATAAAAGGAAGTCAAAGAGAGGTATAAAATCAAAGGTATTAGAATCTTTACAAAGTCACATAAATGTAAAGTAATGACTACTTGAATGTGTGAAGAAAAATGATGCTTAGGGTGGCAAAAAGGTGGAACAGAAGAGAACTTTTTGGTGAAGTAATTATGGCTGAAATTACAGTGTATCTGGAAATTGCTTTTGGTATTTTCGAAAAAAATGTTGATGGAAGATTTTTTAAACATAATTGGCGGCACACTATTGGCACATAGTAAAAATTAGAGACATTTATACTATAACATGAGTAAAGAGTTATTTGTTGAAACATTGCTAAAAAAACAGGAAACCACCTAAATATCCACTAAAATATTTGAATTAATAAATCATTTATGTAATTATATAACATTTTAAATATGCATTTGAAAGATATTGATACTGTATTGTCTGATGAAAAACTCAAGTAGTAGACAGATATGTAGTTGGACCAAAACTTTGGAAAAAATATTCATAGGAAAGCACACATGTGAGTTACTTAGTAAAAAGGATTCAGAAGGAAAAATAATTAACTCTTAAATTGGTTACAGTGAAGATGAATATTAGGTACAATTAGGACAGGAGCTGTGGGAAAAACATTCAAAACTATTCCATATTATTATTATTTTTTTTTCAAAATACTAAAGGGGTACAAACATTTTTGTTACATGGATACCCTATATAAGGCTTACGTTTAGGCTTTTAGTGTGCCCATCACCATAATAGTGCTCACTGTACCTGATAGGTAAGTTTTTACCCCTTACACCCTCCCACCTTCCCCTTTTCTTGGTTTCCAACGTCTCTTTGGAGTTTTGGTAATATTATGGAGTTTATGTTTGTTTTAAGATTTTTGTATAAAATAATTTTAAAATAAAAAAGAGTATATTATTATAAATTAACTCTCAAATGTGTTAACACATTATTATATAAAAAAATTAGTGAAACACAGTACCAATATCAAATTTCCCAAAATGTAATAATTGGTTTGTTTAGTTCTAATATTATGGCTCTTGATGCTAGTATTACAATGATTACTTTATATGTGTCTGTCTCTGTCCATGAAAATGAGCTTAAGAAACATAAAATTTTCTTCAAATATTAACGAAATCAATCCACAAATACTCTATTGCTTTGAATGTTGAATCTTGAATAAAAGACAAAAAATAAAATATATTTGTTAGAATGTTAATCACTTGCAGAGGAAAAGAAACCATTTTCGTGCAATTATGTTACAAATAAAAACTCCATCAAAATCAATCTCAGTGGGTGTAAACAGAATATACTGACAAAACACAGACACAGTGGAATAAAGGTGGATCATGGAATAATAAACAAATGAAAAGGGGCTGGTATTCATTCATCTATGTAACGGCATTGGTTAAATTTCCTCAAGTGAAACAGTTTGCTCTTTCCACTACAAGACCTTGAAGACATGGTTAGAAACAATGAGAAAACTTACCCTTGAGTAATATCTAAGTACAATTTCTTCTGACCATATAATAATGTTCTATGCTAATTCCTTTGTGCTTATTCCTGCATTTAATCCAAACAAGACCTTCTATTTTTCTAGACCATGCTAACTTTTCATTCAACATATTGTAACTTGTTAACTTAATAATACTTATTTAACAGTTTGTGTATTTTAAAACTATATATTCTTCCAAATATCTACAATCTTTTAGAGTACTCTGTACTTTTAAAGTACAGAATATGGAGCAATTTTTTTTTTAATATTCAAAACCCTTGTTAAAGTTCCAAAAACCAAGCTGTGGTGAAGGCCATGTTTTCCTTTTAGCGGCCTTTAAACTCTAAACAATTCCACAACAGTGAGTCCTTCTTGCTTCCAAATAACCCTAATCCAAGTTTCTAATATTGCCATTTTTGTTTCTTGAAGATAGTGTCAAATTTGAAACATGGCTAACAAGAACCTAATATGTCTTTGCTATTCCTATATATTATCTTATGGAAGATGTGAAATTTTCTGTTCACAATTCTTCTGAGAATAAATCTTAATTCCAACTCTATAACCAATGATGCCGCAAGGGATTTCAGAACAGGCCACTGTGGTTTTGCAAGTAATGGTGATCCCTCAGTGTCATACACAGGTAAGAAGCATTGTACTAAAAATTAGCAATTGAAATTCATCATTTTGGAAATATAAAGCAAAAATCTAAAAAAAATTCCCCATGATGCAAATAAGAAAGTATTAGCAGCCACCATGAAGTACATGGACTTCATGCTGGCTCATCTGGCTTCTGGGTGGTAATTTTGAGTCTGGTTTACATGACAGCAATTCCCTTTCCCTCTAATGAGCTTCATTTTAGGAGATGTGGTTGAGGAAGTCCCTTGGTGTTTATTCCTGCTAAACATTTCAGCTTCACCATCTTAAATCATTGCACAACATTCAGTAACTTTAAACTCCAAGCTGAAAGGGATTAGAGTCTTCATGATTCTCATCCCATACCTCTATGAAAATGATCTTTTCCTTTCACAACCATCCTTTAGCTCTAAAAACACAAGATGTCTGAGGAGTAGCACATTTTGCCAAAACAAAAAAGAAAGTTTTGCAAGGAAAAAAGTAAAACAAAGATGACAACTCAAGAGGAATGTCAAGACAAAAGTTCCCCTGTCTAATGAGTACCAAACTTTTCTTATGCATAAATGAATCAGTAGTTCTTTCAATTACTTCTTATTAAAGTAAGGAATTACCTAAGCTATAGTGAATTTCTCTTTCCATCTATAGAAAGAAAGTTGCTGTGAACTTTTGTGCTGAACAAACATATAAATGCATGCACACATACATATGTTCACATACAAATATATACATAAATACCTATGTATCCCCCACTTGTAAGACTCCCTTATTTAAACAGGTTCAAAATAACTCATAGCTCTTAGAATATGGCAATACAAAAGAAATCCACAAATTATATTTTTTATTAAGAATATAAACTGCAACACATCAGACTAAAATTCTGTAGAAGATGATATATTTTGGGAAGAACTTATAAAACTCAAAAAATGTACTGAACCTCGAATAATGCAGGAGCTGGAGCACCAACCCTGCCTCCCCTCCCTCCCCCCAGTAAAAGTTTTGCATATAACCTTTGGCTCCGGGAAGACTTAACTACTAATAGCCTACTGTTGACTGGAAGCCTTACTGATAAACAGTCAACTAGCATATTTTGTATGTTATATGTTTTATTTATTGTATTATTACAATAAAGTAGGTACATAAAATATAATGTTATTGAGAACATAATAAGGAAGAGAAAATATATTACTATTCATGAAGTAGAAGTGAAGCATCATAAAGGTCTTCATCCTCCTTTTCACAATGAGTGGGTTGAGGAGGAGGAAGAGAAGGGGTGGGTCTTGCTGTCTCAAGGGCTGAAAAAGGTGAAAGAGGTGAAGGAGGTAGAAGAGGAGATGGGAAAGACAGGCACATTTGGTGTAACTTAAAATCTGTTCATCAGCAGACCCGTGAAGTTCAAACCTGTGTTGTTCAAGGGCCAAATATATATATATATAAATTTTACTGACATAAAATTTCATATATGTGTGCAGAGCAAACAAGTTGAGTGTGTGCAAAATGATGGTACTATAATAATCAAAGTAATTATTTGTATATCATAGGTCTCTATCATCTAAATCCCAGTTTTGCTTAAATTATATTGATAGATGGATGACTGACTAAAGCCAGACTAAAACATGAATAATTTTAATCAATGTCAGAGAATGTATTGATTAATTGCCAAGAAAGATCAGTCCTGATTTATAGTATTAAGATACAGTAAAATGTAAACAATTATGATTATTTATAGACTTGGAAGTAATCCTTTTTGTATATCTTATATTAGGAAGCTCTTAATAATAGAAGCAATTTATAGCAACTTACCATGTGTCTATAGTAGTACCAGAATTTACTCAAAAAGGAATATTTTTGATAATTGAGAGAGTTCAAAGTATGGTAATAAAAAGAATTCAGGAAGTATATTTTCATATATTAAAGATTAAAACATGGCTCTTTGCTTTTGAATATTTTTATCACTTTTATAGGTAGCTCTTGTTTTCTAGGGATTTTTCTGTCTCTGGATCTCTGGAAAACTAATGAAGATCAAGTAGGTGATATTAAGCTAAAAGAGATGTAAACCATACCTAAGAATTAACTTGCCTGTCTATTTGGCAGAATCATAAAGGTGTGGTGTAGATCATTTTGTCTCAATTGCCTCTAGAAATTTATCTCTGATTCCTGTGTTTCTTTGTCAGAGAACAATGGCCAAATAGTATTGTTCATGACTCAGAAGCTAGCCCATAATTGTTAATAGATTATCTCATGACACTACAGTTATAAGAATAGTTCTGGTGAAATAAACTATTATTGTTATGTTTATCCTCCCCAAAATAAGAATTTTTAAAAGATATACTTAATATGTTTTATTGGTTTGTTATGAGAATCAAAGAATATATCAAAATGAGACTGACTCAAAAAAAATTTATGGAAAATAAAAGACAAATGAGGAATATTAGAAAATAAATTAAAGTCCTTATAGTAAGCTAAAAGTATTTATAAGGTTATTCCACAAAAGACAAATCATACATGTCAGAAAATATCTAATGAAAAAAGTAATATCATACATTAGAGACTAGAAGGAAATCTGCTTAAATTGGTAAGCTAACTTTTATACTGACATTTTTCTAAGTACAGTTCTTGTATCACTGATAAATTTACTAATGCTGTAAACGTGTTATACCATTTTTTGCATTATTTGTGAATTATTTGTGAAAGTATTGACACTTTTTTCTAATTATTAAATTGATTTAAGAGAACTCTAGTTATATAAAAGACATCATTACTTTTTTGCAGGGCATGTTAATTTATATAATGTATTATCAGAAGTTGTTTGCATATGACTTTGTTTATATAAATGAGTTCCTTGAATTCTTATCTTAATATCATGTATGATAATGCCAGAGAATGCATACTTTGTTATATTTGCTTTTAATACATTAAATATATAAAGTTCATAAACAAAATTTAACCTTCTTATATAGAAATAAACCTAATATTTATTTATAATTTCAAACTCTACTTTTGCAGAAATGCTGATATAGTTTTCTTCACATTTCAGTAATAATTGTTTTTTTTAGAATTTATTATGTATAACTTTATTTTCCATTAATTAAGGCCCTTTTACAATTGAAATTCACAATAACCTGGAGAATATAAGACATTTTAACTGTGGTTAAAATATTAATTGCTTTGTGTAGAATCAGGAGTCCTACTCTAATCTGTAGGATTAACTCTTTTTGTCCTACTCACTAAATATCATAAATAACTTAATTTCTTTATCACTTTCCTTAAACTTTAAAAAGAATAATATTAGAATATTTGATGTTAATTATATCTATGATAATTGGGTGTTGATAACTAGAGGAATTATGATAGTGATTTTTTCTAAATAGAAATTAAAAACATATTCTAGATTTAGTGTTCATCTTGAAATGCATTTTTTTCTTTGAAGGGCACATTAATTATGTTCATTTCCTCCAGATTATTAATGATATTGTATAATTGAAGGCTGTAACAATATTAATAATTGCTCTAACAGGTTTTTCTAAAATAATACTCTTTTAAATGTGCAATATTACAGCATTATCATTATCAAGATAATAATCTATAATTCTATCATACTAATACAATCTCTGTAATACAAGCATGTGTTACAGAAAATGTTTTGGTCAACAAGAAACCACATACCACCATGATCCCATAAGATTATAATATTGCATTTTACTCTACCTTTTCTATGTTTAGATACACAAATGGTTACCACTGTGCTACAACTGCCTATACTATTCTGTATAGTAGCATGCCATACAGATTTGTAGCTTTGGAGCAATAGGCTTTCCTATATATTAATAGCATAAGTGTGTAGTAGGTTATACCATTTAGTGTTGTGTAAGTAAACTCTATTATGTTCACACAAGGACAGAATCTCCTAATGAAACATTTCTCAGTACATATTCCACTTAAGTGATATTTGACTATAGTAATGCTGTATGCTCATCCAGTATAAATATACACACTTTTTAATTGAAGGAGGCTGACACAGTCAAGTATTAGGGAAGATGTAAAAGCAATGGAACTCTTTTCGACTCTTCTACTGATAATTTTTAAAAAAATGTATTGTATATAATTAAGGTGTACAACATGATGTTTTGATATAGATAGAGACATAGATAGATATGTAAAGGTTACTATAGTCCAGCAAATGAACATATCCAACATCCTTCACTGTGTGTGTGTGTGTGTGTGTGTGTGTGGTGAGAGCATGTGTGTGTGTGTGTAGGGAGGTGAGAGCACCTAAAATCTACTTTTTATTAAAAGTCCTGAATTCAATATGATTTTATTAATCATAATCCTCATGTTATACATTAGATCTCTGGATTTGTTTATCCTGCGTATCTGCTATTTTGTATCCTTTGCCCTATGTCCCCCTCATTTCCATCCACTGTACACTGATAGCCTGGTAACCACTGTTTTTGAATTCCATGTGTAAGTAAGATCATGCAGGAATTTTTTTATCTGCCTGGCTTATATAACTTAGCACAATGTCCTCCAGGTTCATCCATGTTTTGGTAAATAGCAGGATCTCCTTTATTAACGCTGAATAATATTTCTTTGTATATAACAGGTCTCTCTGGAAAGTATCCAACCATGTATATGAAAATAGAGACATATATTGAAAAAGATACAAGAAACATTGTACATAAGACAATGATGCCTCAGTCCCCTTCAAAGTAGGCACATTGGGACTGCATACAGTTCTCCCAGTGTCTCTTAACCTATTCCATGCATGTCCAACATTCTGAGGTGTTCTGCTTATTGCGGGCCTTCCAGAATGTGGATCACTTTCAACAGATTCTCAACCATCTTTGAAACACTTTTGCCACAATTTTAGTTGAGCTGTACTCCTTGCATCATCCCTGAAAGCCTTCTGAAGCACCCAAATAGTTTTCACAGAGGAATGTTCAAGCTTAATGCAAAATTTGATGCAGATTCATTGCTCTACTCAAGTTATTTTGAATGCCATGGCCACACAGTACACGTGTTCACTCAACAGAGTCTAGTGCCCCACTGACTAGTACAGTGAAGCCTTCATTGTTCGTGCATGTGCATTCCAGTCCACTCTCCTCGGCTGCCAGGCTACATCAATGTCACACTAACCATTTTTGTTATATTAATAACAGCTGGATACTTTCCAGGCAGCCATCATGTGTATACCACAGTTTCTTTATCCATTTTTAGGTTGGCAAACACTTAGATTATGTTCATAATCTTGGCCATTGTGAATAATGATGCAATGAACATGGGAGTCCAGATATCTTTATGAGGTAGTGATTTCTTTTCCTTTGGGTATATATCCAGAGGAGGAATTCCTGGGTCATATGATAGTTTTATTTTTAATTTCTATAGGAACTTCCATACTGTTTTCCGCAGTGGCTATACCAATCTATATTCCCATCAAAAGTGTGTAAGTGTTCCCTTTTCTCCACACTCTCACCAACATTTATTATTGTCTTTTCAATAACAGGCATTCGAACAGGTGTGAGGTGATATCTCATTGTGATTTTGACTTACACTTTCCTAATGATTAGTTCTGTTGAACACCTTTTCATATACCTGTGGTTCATTTTTTTTGTCTTCTTTGTAGAAATGTATATTCAAATCCTTTGCTAATTTTTAATCAGATTATTTGTTTTTTCTGCTATTGAGTAGTATGAGTTCTTTATATATTTTGTATACTATATAATATCATTTTCAGAAGACTATTAATTTTTAATTTTAATTGTCTTAGGGAAGAAGGAACTGAAAAATCTGAGCCTTGGATAATCAATAAAATTTTGAAAGCCAGTGAAAAATACACAACTATAACAGGTCTGCTCAGTAGTGTGAAACAGAATATAAGGGTGATATCTATAGGAAATTGGGATAATTCAATTTGTTTTGAGGGTTGAATGCATGCAGTGGTTGGTCGTTGCCAATATCGATAGGTTTCATGGTGCATTAATGACAAGGATCAATTGAGTACTTGTTGAAAAAGTAACTAAGTGAAGGGGTTTGCATAGACTGTAGCAGATTTCTTATGCATCATGGTCAAAGAAACTGATAAATCAATATAAATAAACAATAACACTTTTCCAAGATATAAGTTTCCATAAAGGATATTTTCTCTAAGCACACTGTGGGCCTTTGACTTTCCATTTATTTATGACCGTTCTAGAGGAGTGGAATAATTTATCTAATTGCTTAGTTTGGAAAGAAAAACTTGGCATTCATAGTGTACCCTCAGTTTTTATTTTAACCTCTGTGGGTAGTTGTTAGCCTCATAAGGTACCAGTTAGTTGCTCTATCATGACTATATTAGAAATGCAGGTCTCTTACCTACAAATGGACAATAAATCAGTCAAATTCTGTGGTTTTATTCTCAATTTGTGGTTCCAAATTACTTAAAGCTATCCACAATCTTATCTCAAATTTCTTTCCAAATCTGTGATGTTAACCCTCCAAAGTTTTCCCCAATTACATCATCCACTATACATGAGTGTTCAACAAATCATATAATTCTTGCATGGCTGCCCTACATTTCTCATGTTATTAACATTTGTTTGAAATTCCTTCTTCTCTACTGATGTATGCATAATGATGCATAGCGATTGCATCTACATGTACCTGATGTTACCTAAGAAACATATTTCCAATATCCAGCCTGCCAAGATTTTTTATCCTTTGAATCCTTCTATATTTCTTATTTATGTCACAAATCCTGACTTTGGTTACAAATAATCTTGCATTTTTATGAAATTACTTAATGTGTACATTTTTCTCTCTCCTAAACTGATGAAAAATATTCTTAAACTACATTATGTATTATGCTATATTTGTAAATATAAATTCATAGGAAGTGTTCATTATACATATTGAGTAATTTTAGTGATTAAAAAGGGAAAATATATGTAGGTAAACATGGAAGTGATTACATATTTTTGAAAAAATGTTTCATGTGAATATTTACTTGTAATATTGTATCCCTAATATTATTGTCTCACCAGTATTTAGGCTTATATTATTTAGGAGTGAAGATAGATAACCTAACAACATTTTTGTTTTTGTTAATACTTTATCCATCTTCAAAGTACTACAGTAGTAACATTTGGAAGCATAACAAAAAGTATCAATGTGTAAATGTTCTTACTTTATTGCTCTTTTAAAAGTCCTCTATTGCAGCCCCCTTCAAACATTTATAAATTTTTTCCTTAAATAAAAGAATATTTATTATTGGATAGGAGAGACCCACGTCTTTGCCATGGTTCCTTCTAGGTCTTTGACTTCCTCTTTATTTATTTCCCTTCCAGAGGAGTAGAATAATTTATCTAATCATTAAGTTTGAAAAGAAAAACTGGACATTCATAGCACATCCTCATTTTTAATCTTAACTATGTATTATAACAAAAATCACATAAGAAAACTAGGACTTATGTTTTCCATTTAAGATGTAGCAATCCAAAAATAGTATCAATGTTAGCCTCACAACAAGAAAAACCTGGGTAACCACTAAAATTAAAACTTTTTCTGCAACCATCTTAGAGTTGACAATACAGGTCTACCAACTTGACTGATATCTGAGGGATGGTAGAGATATGCCTCCAGAGAGAGACGAGACACAAACATTGAATCCCCAGTGGCTCAGCATGCAAGAAAGATATGGTCTCTATATTTGTGGATAAAAATGAGTGATTTTCAATAAATTGTAAATATTGAGTGTGAGCTATCTTGAGAGTATAGACCCTAGGGAACAACAGGCATCAGAGAAGTTTGCATCCATGTGTGAGTGTTCTCTACCAATATCTTCCAGACAATCACAAGAAAGTTTAGGAGTAGGTTAAGAAACAGTGAAAGCATTTCTTGTGGTATAGGACTGGAAGAAAGGCAGATGGGTCCCCTTAAATTGTTCTACTATGTAGGGAAAAAGTCTTAAGCTAGTGGAGAAAGGTAAGTAAAATATTGCTTTCATGGCACAAATGAGACAATTCTCCCAAAGATAAACAGAGATGAAGAATGCTTTTGATGGGAAGTAAGCCACTGACAAATAGAATGGAGGAGGTAGGAGGAAGAAAGGACAGAGCACTCCAAAATTGTGGAACATTATCAAATGGCTAATATACTTGTAATTAAAATACCAGAAGAATTCTCAGTCCTGTTCCATTGGTCTCTATTCTTGTGCCAGTACCATAGTGATTTGGTTACTCTAGTCTTATAGTATAGTTTGAAGTCTGATAAACTGATGAATTCCCAATTTGTTATTTTTGCTTAAGGTTGTTTTGGCTATATGGAGTCTTCTGTGGTTCCATATGTAGAATTATTTTTTCTAGATCTGTAAAAAATGACGTTGATATTTTAATAGCAATTGCATTGAATCTGTAGTTCACTTTAAGTAGCACAGATATTTTAACAATGTTGACTCCACTGATCCATGAGCATGGCATGGTTTTCCATCCATTTGCTTCCTCTGCTATTTCCTAGTGTTTCATAGTTATTTCTGTAGAGACTCTTCACTTCCTTAGTTAAATATATTCCTAGATTTTATTTTCTTTATTGCTATTGTGAAAGGAATTGAAACTTTGATTTGGTTTTCAGATTGACCGTTACTGGTATATATGAATGCTACTGATTTGTGTACATGATTTTGTAACTTGAGACTTTGCTGAACTTATTTATCAATTCCAGTAGTCTCCTGGCAGAATCGTTGAAGTTTTCTAGATGTAAGATCATATCGGTGGCAAACAGTGATAGCTTGACCACTTCTGTCCTCCTTTGAGTGCCCTTAATTTCCTACTCTTATCTGATTTCTCTGGCTAGAACTTCCAGCACTATGTTGAATAGAAGTGGTGATAGAGGGCAACCTTGTCTGATCATAATAGACTGAGAACAAGACATAAAACCATCCTCATATAGTTATCTGATTTTTGGCAAAGCAGACAAAAACACATATTGGAGAAAAGAATCTCTATTCAGTAAACGGTGCTGGGAAAATTGAATAGACACATGTTGAAGATTGAAACAGGATCCACATCTCTCACGTCTCACCTCTCACAAAAATCAACACACGATGGATAACAGACTTAAAACTAAGGCATGAAACCATAAGAATTGTAGAAGAAAATGTTGCAAAAACTCTTATAGACATCCATCTATGCAAAGAATTTAAGAAGAAGACCCCCAAAGCAATCACAGCAACAACAGTAATAAATAAATGGAATCTTATCAAATTAAAAAGCTTTTGCACAGCCAAAGAAACTATCACTAGAGTGAATAGACAAGCTACAGAAAATAGAGAGGGAGAAAATATTTGCATGTTATATATCCAATAAATGGCTAATAACTAGAATCTATATAGAACTCAGGAAAATTAGCAAGAAAATCAAACCCCATTAAAAAGTGAGCAAAGGTCATGAACAGAAACTTTTCAAACAAAAGCAGACTAATGGCCAAGAAATATGTGAAAAAATGCTCAATATCTCTAATCATCAGGGAAATGCAAATCAAAACCACAGTGAGCTATCACTTAACTCCAGTGAGAATGGTTTATAGCAAAAAGTCCCCAAACAACAAATGTTGGTGTGGATGTGGAGAGATAGTAACACTCATACACTGCTGATGGGACTGCAAACCAGTACAACCTCTGTGAAAAGTAATAAGGAGATACCTCAAACAACTAAAAGTAGAAGTACTATTTGATCCAGCAATCCCACTACTAGGTATATAGTCAGTGGAAAAAGGACATTTTATAATAAAGACATCTGTAGCCAAATGTTTATAGCAGTACAATTCACAATTATAAACATGTGGAAACAACCCAAGTGCTCATCAATCCATGAGTGGATTAATAACATGTGGTATTTGTATACCATGGAGTACTATTCAGCCACAAAAAACCAATGGTGAACTAGCACCCCTTGTACCATTCTGGATAGAGCTGGAGCCCATTCTTCTAAGTGAATTATCACATGAATAGAAAAACAAGCAGCACATTTACTCACCATCAAATTGGTACTAATTGATCAACATTTAAGTGCACATAAGGAAGTAACATTCATCAGGGGTCAGGCAGGGTGGGAGATGGGAGGAGAGAATGGGCAAATTCACACCTAATGGGGGTCTTGTGCACTGTCTGGAGTATGGGCACACTTGTAGCTCTGACTTGGGTGGTGCAAAGGCAATATATGTAACCTAAACATTTGTACCCCTATACTATTCTGAATTAAAAAAATAAAATAAAATAAAATCCCAGAAAGTGAATTTAAAAAGATTGAGAAATATTTGAAGAGACAATGCTGAGAATTAAAAACAAACAAACAAGGAAATACATCAATCTACAGATCCAAGAAGCTCAGAGATTTCCAAAGAGTATACACACTAACACAAATATACCCCATACACACACATCTAGACACATCATATTCAAACTGCTAAACACCAAAGACAAAGAGAAAATGCTGAAGGCAGGTAGAGAATAAGACATAATACATACAGAATAAATTTTTAAAACCCTGAAGAATTACAATAAACTTAAACTTGTCGTTGGGAACTATGCAAACCAGAATAAAAACAAAAAAAAATCACCCTAAAATTTTTACCTAGTGAAAATATCTTTTAAATTTAACAAGAAATAAAGCTTTTTCCATATAAACAGAAAATGTAGAAGTCATTAGAGTAACTATTACATATTAAAATAAATATTAAAAGGTGTCCTTCAGAGAGACTGCATGTGAGAGTAGACATATCTTTGGATATATACAAATAAATGATGATTTGTAGAAATTATTAAAATGAAGATAAATAAAACAGATATTTTGATTGCTCTTAATATCTTTAAAATATAATTGACTCCTAATATATAATTGGCCTTAAATACTTTTTGATGTATTATATATTATGTATAATATATTATGGTTTACAGGATACATATAAAATCAGAGCTGAGTGTTAATTAACCTTCTCTAACTTGTTTTTATTCAACCATTATTCGTAAGTATAGATTATCCCATGTCAATATAAAAACAGTTGCCTTATTATATTTTGTTTCCTGTTTCATAGGCTCCGTACTGCATCTGTACTCATTTATTTAAACTCATATATATGGAATTTTAGGTTGATTATATTTTTCTACTAAAAGTAATGAAATAAATGAATCATGTGATCAATCTTTAGTATATTTTCAGAGCAAATTTGTAAGAATGATATACCTTTTATGAAGGACATGTATAACTTTTCATTTTGATAGTATTTGTCAAATTGTTCTTTCTAGAATTTGGGATAGTTATATTTCTAGCAATATATAAATATTAATTCTCATACTTTTACTAACACAACTTGCTATATATTTTTATAATCATTACCAATCTGATAAATGAAAAAGAAGTGATCTTTTAAAAATTCATAAGTAACCCCATGTTAAAGTCATAATTAATTAAGTTTCAATATTTACCTTTTTTAATCTCTCCCCAATCAAACTAAATTATTCAGTTGTTATATGCCATGTTCAATTGAGCACTCATAAAAAACTATTGAAAAGTCCCACTACCCAACTAAGTAAGAACAATTGTTTAATAATAATTAATATATTTCAATTTTTTAGCTTGAATTCGTTTAGCATAAAGAATATATAGGAATAAAAGTCACAATAATGGTTCTGTGAAAAAAAGTAGCATTTTGCACCCATGAAGATGATAGGAGTTAACTTTCCACAAGTTGCATTTAAGATATTTTCTGTCTTTAGTTCTCAGTAGTTTTATTATCATTTTTGGTTCTGTAATGTTTTTGTTTTTATATTTTCAAATTATTTCCTCAAATGATCAATATTGCATTTTAATTCCTTGGACATTTTAAGCCATTTTAAGCCATTCAAGATAACTAAAAATATATGCCTATAAAAAGATAGATTTGTAACAGGCAAAATCTTGAAATAAGCCAAATGACCATGAAGGAGTAAATGAATAAACAAATTTTGGAATATCTATACAGTGGAATATTACTCAATGTTGCAAAGTAGCAGACTATTGATACATCTACACTATTAGTCAATCTCAAAATAACTATGTTGAATTAAAAAGCCAGGCAAAAAATATATATATACTCTAAGTTTCTAATTAAATAAAATTTAGGAAATTCTACAGGTATTGGCTGGAGGGATTACAAAGTGATACTAGGAAATATTTGGGGTGTGGTAGCTATGTTTATTTCTTGATTGTGTTCATGGTTCCATGGGTTAAATACTTATGTAAGAGTCATCATATTGTACACTTAAAATATCTGCAATCTTTTGTATGCCAATTATATTTCAATAAATATGGTAAACATTAGGAAAATAAAAGTATCTGTACTGTTGCTATAAAATATTGAGATTTTAAATACTGATTTTAGAAATAATGTCTCATATTAGAAAATTCGACAGCAGTTTAATTGTAATGTTATTATTTTGCCAGTTTTTTGTAATAAATATTTATTTTACATGTTGTAGTTTCTATTTTCTATTGAAGATCAGTGAACCTTCAAAAAGTAAAGATTCATATTTATAAAATGCAAATTTTTCAGAGAGATATAAAATATATGGCTCATTTATTCTTTAATAATAGGATCTCCAAATACCATCGCTTCTTTCGACAAATAGAAAACAAAATGAAGGCTCATTTCAATTGAATACTGTGGCCAATTAGGTGGAAAGAACATAGTTTAGAAAGCTATAAAGTAGAAAGAAAGATATTTAAAAGGGAGAGGAAGAAGTTATGATTATGAGAGTAAAAATGGATGGAAAGTAAGAGCTAGACTTGAAAATATATATACAAACACATCCATGCATATACACAAACACAATGACATATAGTCTTGTAAAGAAAAGAAATACACAAAATCAAACAGACACACAATGCCTCACCAAAATGTGCAAATGACAAAATAATAGAAACATGTTTGATCCCTCCTTTGCTACCCATTAATATTCTACAGTCATGTTTTGTTATCACAACTGCAGGTATGAGGATAATAATTGTAATTTTTTTCCCTGTAAACCACAAAGATTTTCCTCTCCTTATGTCTATGTCATTTGGCAAACAGCAAGTTAGCATTTAACTTAAAGTTTAGGGGATCTAACATATAATCGTTCTACAGAGAATAAAGGTTATGGTTTAAAATAATCAAATTTTCAAACTCTATATGGCACTGCCTATCTTTTGTGTATATATGCATGCATATGTGTTTGTGTTTAATTTTTTGTTTTAGAGAGAAATAAAGTAAAAAAACAATCAGTATTACAAAGGACAGAAACTTTAAGAATTAATATGTGGATCTTTTCCAGGTAATGTTCATGCCATTTCAAATCAGAAATGGTATTTCACTTCTTATAGTCACCAATATGTATTTTAAATAATACATTTTAAACAGCAAATAGGAAAATTTGCACAGGTGACTTTTATTGATGTGCTCCCTAAACTATCATATTTAAAGAGTTTCTATCAAAGCAAGAGTTTATAATATTCTTTCTTCCCATTTTGAAAGCCTTCTTCCAAGTAATCAATAGGGAAAACAATGCAGTTTTAAATTGAAATGCAGTGCCACCTCCTCAACAAATTATTTTTGCCATCAAGTTCATATAAAAAATGCTCTCATTTTTTGACATTTATTCTGATCCCAATAACTCTTCCATTATGATACATGTCTTTGTGTGTCTTTGACTTATTGTACCATGAGATCCTTCAAAGCAGGGGCTGTCAACATGCAACCTCTCACACAAGGCAAGGAGAAAATTTTGATGAAAGAATGTATGAATAAATAAATGAATAGATAAATGAAGTTCCCTCAAGTCACTTACACTGTTTTTTCTAAAGTATAATATTTTGTCTTATCTAAAATAGTTTTTATGAATCACTGAATTTGAAATATAAAGCATTCGGTTTTATAAAATTAATACCAGAGAAATTTATTTTGCCACGAATTTTTTTTCTCAAGTGAGATTTTGAGAAGAGATATTCTAAATTACTTTAGATAAGAGTTTATATTCAGATGTTCAGTTAAATATTTTTGTTTATAAAGTCAAAATTCAGAAATTGTACCTTTGATGAATATTTTGAATAAACCCATATATAGAATTTGGCTTTATATTCTTGCTTGCTTAATCTCAATTGAAAAACAAAAATATATATATATGCTCAGATGTATGTGTATATGTCTTTGTGTGTAAGGTGTATTTATGTTTGTATATTTTTTGTATATGTGTGTACATATACATAATGCATTTCATATTTGCACACAATGTATTTATAGTATCTATTTTATATTTCATATGAAATACAATATATTTTAAGATACATTATAAGATAATATATTCTATGTTATACTATATTGCATTACATTATATTTAAGTTCATATATGTATATGTAAAATTCAAACAGGCTAAAGAATACAGAATATAGTAACATAAATATTTCTAACTATTATAACAATGTGAATATTCTCTTATTACATATTATTATTATAGAATATTCTCATAGAATCATTTCTTGAGTGCCTTAATAATTAGAAGGTATATTTTGTTTACTATTGGCAGACTGCTGGTTATGCATCAAATTTGTGCTTCATTTCTTATAAAAGAATCTAAGCAACAACCTAGAGATAAACAAGCACAATGAATAAAAAAATTTTGAAGTGTACTTAAATGAAAGAGAAATCATGAGCTTTATATCAAGGTCTTTAATTCTGAATTAATTTAAGAATCATACTTCAGTTTCCCTATTGCTACAACTAGATAGTAATGGTCATTAACTGCTATTGTATTTTTAGTGCAAATATATTAACAATTCTTATTTCCCTCTGGAGATTTTACCCTTTCAGGATGAATATGGCAAAGATGATACAGTAACTGCAATCCATTTTCAAAATTCCAAGCTGAAATTTTAAAATTAAGAATGAATGTGTCTATCATGAGTTTTGTCCCACCAGCATGGTTCCTGGTAGAGGGAATCAGTAGGCTCTGGGTTAAAATTGTCATTTGATTTCACCTCTGCCATATGTGTATTTAAGTTTATCTTTGCAGGATGTTAATTTAATAAGAATTAGTATGATTCCAATATGCACTGATAAGATAAATACTCTTAAAATATCTGCTGTACTATCTCAATTTATGTTAATATTCAATATAATACAATTAAATATAATAGAATTTTAAATATAATTTTAAGTTCATATGAAATTTATTGCATATTAATCCATTTACTAAAATTAATTCTGGTGGAAATTTCCTAGGGATCCAAACTTTGAAGGACTAAGAATAGTTCTAATAACATTACTGAATCAAAGAAAAATGGCTAGTAGAAAAATTCTAAAAATAGGATAGGGAAGGAAATAAATATGATAGTTCTAAGAAAATCTTCTAAATATAGAATTACTATAGAGAGTAATATAATAAAATATTGGATTCTTATTTTTCCAAAACCAGATTCATTTCTTTTCAAAGACATATTAGGTTCTACCTTTTCTGAAAACAAAATATATATTCATACACACATATGCATATTTTATAACATTATGGTAATAATATTGATAGTTGTATAAATTAATGCACTGAAATGAAAATTAAATGAGACTAGATATTATATATGCTGGTATATTTTATTTATTTTACTATTATATATAATATATAACTTATGATTTATATTATATAATAGCAAAACAGATATAATTATTTATCTTATATAGTATACATTTTATAATATAAAATATATAACATAATTATATATTTAATTTAAATATGAAAGAAATAAAAATGGCTAGTTTACAATTTTAAACCTGACAATTAGATTGCGGTCATATGGCCCATAATGATGTTTTGGTCAATGATGGACTGCATATACTATGGTGGTCCCATAAGATTGTAATACCTTATTTTTACTATACCTTTTCTATGTCTATATATGTTCACATATACAAATACTTACCATTGTGTTACAGTTACCTACAGTATTCAGTAGGTAACAGGAACATGTTATACAGGTTTATAGCTTAGGAGCAGTGGTCTATACTACATAGCCTAGGCTTGTAGTAGTAGAATATACTATTCCGTTGGTATTCAAAAAGTAGAAAGCTGACCAGTAGTATTGTTATCACTGTGAGCTTATAAGAAAAGAAGAACCTTAAAGTCCATTCCACATCTGTATTTACCAGAGATCCACAGGTGATTCCTATGCACATTAAGTTTGTAAAATACTGCACCAACCAAAAGTCTTGTACTGTACAGCATCACTGGCTCTTTGAGCAAGTCACACATTCACCATATTCCAACAAAAATGTGGAACTGACTTGTGTAGTAGACAGTGCTTTTTTAGTCACCTGACCAGGTCTTTGCTCATTGACTTTCAAACACTATGTTGTGTGATATAAAAAAGGAAGTAGAGACTTTATTCAAAAGCACTTTTGCAATGGAGGGGACACTCTGACCTCAAGATCTGCAAATGACTGAAAATTAAAAAGGCTTTTTAAAAAAATAGGGACATTAGTGCTAGCAAGAACTTTGTCGGTAATAGGGCAAATAGTGGGAATGAGCAGACAGCATGGTCAGGATAGTTTAACAAGAAATGTTTCTGTGGTCTGCCAGTTTGTAGAATGAACTTCTCAGGGAGATGGTCTGTACCTTACTGCTTTAGTGCTTGCTCAAGCTTAGAGGCAAGCCAACCTTTGGGGTACTTGGGGAAGAGAGAAACCTGACTAAAGTTTGGTCGAGCTGAAGTTTATAGGATAAGTGATGGACAATTGTAAGCACTTGGTTATGTGTATGTTTTTGCTGCATAACAAGCACCCAAACTTAGTGTCTTTAAAAAACTTACTTAGTTAGCTAATAATACAGGTGGGTTTGTTTTTGTTTTTGTTTTCCTGGTCTGTTCTGGTCTGGGCTGATCCCAGCCATTTCACTTATCTGTCTTCAGGCAAGTTGACAGTTTGACTTTGGCTTGTTCTAGATGGTATCTTTCACATGTAAGGAAATGGCAACCTTTCTACTGAAGTGATGGGGGTGACTGGGATATGTCACAGACTTAGGCTATTTGGAGTTGGTTTACACAACAGCAGAATTATAAATTCATGAGAGCAAGATATACAAGACCTCTTGAAATGTATACTCAATACTGGTACAATGTACTTAGCTATATTCTACCGGTCAAACTGAGTAATAAAGCCACATGTGATTCAAAGGATAGATTCTACTTCTTGATGGGAGGAGCTGCAAAGTATTGTTATTAATTTTGCAACTTATTACATTTTGCCTTTACATTTTTCTAATTCCTGATTATCTTCAGCTTAACTATTTGCTGTTAGCTCATTTGTTGCCACAAAACATTATATATCTATGGTCAATTTGAATATTAATATTAAATCATCTCTCACCCTAGCTCAGAAACTTGGCATAGTGATTAGTTTTGTTTTCAGTTGTTTGTTGTTAGTAAGAATTTCCTACAGCTGGCACTTTGGTCCCAAAGATGCACATTATGTAGATTAGACTCAATCCTTTTAAGTAAAAGGGGATGTTTGACTTTGTCTAATTGTTCAGGTCATTTTGCTTGAAATATCATGAAGAAAGTGCACAATGTTTGGCACCTGTAGAAATAAGATGGAAACAAACACATTTTACAGATATTCTTTTTTTTACCAGACATGAAGATGCAAAAATAAAAGCAGACATTCTGCCCCTGCTTCTAGGAAAACAAGACATAAAATATAGGCACTGAAGCCTATCTTCTCATTTAACTCACTAGACCATGTATCTCCTGACAAAAAATTTGGTCCCATTTCTACAAGTGCCGACTATAAAACTGGCATCTGCCTTCTGTCATATAAATTTCTTATAACGTTGGTGTTGTTTGCTGTTGTTGCTCTTCTGGTTTGTAATTATCATTGATATGTTCTGTGTATTCAGAAGTTAAGGTAAAACTGTATGACTCTTAAATCTAAGATCATCTCCCAAAGCGTTTCCTCCAAGTTGTTATATTTCTTTAATAAATGCAAATGAAGTAATTATCTAGTTAAATTTTGACTAGGTATTATTCATTTGAGAAATTGTTGTTTTATCCTGCAAAGGAAGCATTTTTTCCACCTTTGGTACTTTATAATAAACTCACTCTGATCTAAATTGATTGCTGTGGGATTATCTTGGAGTCATTAAAATATTGCTGTATTGACATTCACTAATGTCTTTAATTAGCAATTTCAAATTCCAGTGTTTGTCATTAAATATGAACCGATATAATTTATTATATCACTATAGCTGTTTATTCAGTTTTGTTTGTATATCCATTGAGTATATTAAATACTTATTTGACATGCTTTGTGCTATATTCAAGCTATTAATGTTTATAAAATATTCAGATTAGCCTGTATGCCTTTATAATAAAGATATGGTTGAGATTCTGAACCTCTCTGAACTTAGATTAAAATAAAGGGTATATTTTTATTTTGTTTTATTACTTTAAAATAATACTAAAAATATTGAATTTGTCATGAATTTAAAAGATCCCCACGCACATAATGCAAGAATGTCTGACTCTTTAGAAATTAATATTTTTCAAAAGACACTTTTGGAATCCATGTACACATTGTAATGTTATACTCAACTGGCTTGGCACCTTCTCTTTTTGGCCAATGTCATATTCACAGTCTTGCTTCTAAATTCCTGCAAGGAAAAAGCCTGAAAAAGGAGGAGCCAGTCACAAAAGTATAAAAGCTAAACCTCATCAATATGAATAGACCAGAGAACATCATTAGGCTAAAGTGGTAACAGTGCCTTATCCCACCACACCTTCCTGCTTTTGAGACAATGAAATAAAATTAGAGATCGTACACTTTGGATTAGAATAGGTTTAGATTGATATTTCCATGTGATCCATGCCTTCTAGCTATTACCTTGGTCATGTTCCCTCTGTAACTAGCTTTCTTCCTACTAAGTAGGCAAAACAATGTTGATTTTATAGGATTGTTGTGAGAAGTAGACAAAATAAGTCCCACAAAATAATATGGTTATATACAGATGGTCATCATTATATTAGATTTCCTGCCTTACGTTCTATATATGCTTTCCAGCAAGAACAGCAAGATGTTCTGCGCCTCTTTTAAATACCAGAACTTCATTAAAAGAAGAAATTTTCTCTATTCTTTCACGAATGGATTTTGAATTAAGTCCTGAGCATTCTAGTATATGGTTATAGATCTTTCCAAAATAAGGAGATTTCACAGGATGTCTTTTTGTTTTCTACTCAGCTATAAGTTTAGTTTGAGTTTTTAAAACTCATTTTTTTAAATAGATAAATGTAACTTGGAAACCCTCACAAGTATAAGTTGAAACTAGGGTAGAAGACCACACTGTTAATGCTGCAATTTTTATAACCCTCTAGCATTTCGGACCAATTGTTAACTAGGGCTCATTCTTGTTGTGTTTCTTCTGCTTGGAACATTATTTTAGAAGATATTTGCACTGCTGCCTCCTTGTCATCATTTATGGTTTTATCTTCGTGACAACACTACCCAAAGGACATATCTTTCATCAGCCATTCTCAATCATGTCTCCTTAGATTCTTGTTCTTAGCAATCAGAAGGACAAGAAATTATCTTAATTTATATATGGATGATTAATATCTGTATTTAAAATATGTAAATTCCTTTAGGCCAAAACTCTAATTTTCTTGGTTACCTCTATATCTTCAGTGTACAGAATAACATGTAATACAAAAATATTCACTCAATCTGAGTTAATATGTATTAGCTAATGAGCAGGTGAGAGTATTTTAGTCTTCAGTTTTTTCACTTCTTTCTATTTCAATTTTTTTTTATTATCTATGTACTATTGACAGTTCCAGATGGATCTGGATACAATTCATCTTGGGACATGAATAGGCAATTGATTGTGACTTATTTGTGTCTAATGATTAAAACGTTTCTTACCATACTAGACATATGGAAGGTACCTGAATGGTGGAAATAATCCAGTTTTAAATGAGGGATAACATGAAGCAACTTCAGATACCATGAACTTCCAATGCTAAAAGAAAATAATACATGATATTTCAAGGTAAATTTTAATGTACAGAATAGGAAGAGTGTTTTGAAAGTTTAAAAATTAAGGATCAGATGATTCAGAAAATCCTCCGTAATTTGCATGTAACAAAGATACTTTTCTTGACCAAATTTTACTCAGGTTCCTGAACATTCTCTTAGGCTCATCTGTACATTTGCTTGTAAAATTCAGTTTTAGCAAAAACCCTGTTAAATCTGCTTAGCAAGAACCTCCCACCCTCAATATCTGATCACCCTTGATATCTGATAGGGTTTCTAAGCCTCCACAACTCCCCAGATAATGTCTGATCATGCTGGCATATCTTCAGCCAGAATTCTGTTAGATAGATTTATCCTGAATCCCCTTTACTCTTGATGTTACCTCTTAATAATTTTTCATCCACAGATGCCATTCCTGTTTCTTGGCTACAAATTCTTACTTGTCCATGCTGTAATATAGTTGAGCCAGATCTCTCTCACACTGCAAAATACCATTGTGTAGTCTCTGTACCTATAGCAATGGTTCTGATTAAGTCTGCTTTACCATACTTCATTAAGTAACATTAAATATTTTTTTCCCTTTAAACTAGTGCTAGTTTGCCCACATAGAACCAGTTTGATTTTGAGAAAGTGAGAATCCCTCATTTAATACTTCACTGATTTGAATATAAAGCATCTATATTCAAACTTAAATTTTATGCCTATGGCTTTGGATTTTAAATGGCTTGATACTTTGGAAAAGGAACTCCTCGAGCTATTTTAGTTCTCCTCTCCCATTATATTTCATCTTCTTACTGCTTAGTATTGAGCTCAAAATGTGATACAGGCTCTTCTTGTATGAATATTAGAGGATCTAATAATTATAGTTTAATAAAATGAAATTCAAGGGTGAGATTCATCAAGTAGAGAAATGTAGATTTTTTTCATGCAATTTAATAACATCAAATGGACTCTATAATCATTTTCCATATAAAGGATCAAAAATGGCTTATGGACCTTTGCAGGTAAGTTGAAAATATGCTCACACAGGTCATATGGAAGTGTGGAAATATTATTTAAATTACATTTTATTCATTTTGTATATAGTAAAAATTAGATCGCCTATTTGACATTTAGTATTTAACTTTCCTAGAGTGGGACAGAAACCTTGAAATAGAGGACAGAAAGAGATATAGGTCACTTAAATACTTTCAGGACAGGCAATATCAAATCTGGTGAAGAATAGCTGTTACTACTACAATTAGAAGCTTCTCAGATAAAAATGTTAACATTCCATAAAATTTCACTAATGTAATTTTTATATCTATACATATGGAATATTATTGAGGTAACATCTGAGCACATACAATTTTTGAGAAATGAAGAATCAAATGTGGCTATTCTAGTTGTAGTCCTTAGTAGGAGAAATTGATTTTCCATTAAATTGATTAGTGCAGGGGATGTACAATCAGATCATTAAAATGAAACTGATACTAAGAACTTTAGAAGAAAATGTACTTCTAATTGAATTTGAAATTAGATGGTGTGATAAAAGTAGAAAAAGGAAAAATAACTAGAATCACAATGAGTTAATTGAATTTCTAGTGTTACTTTGCCCACATAGGACCAGTTTGATCTTGAGAAAGTGAGAATGCCTCACTGAACCTCATTTTCTCACCTGTAAAATGGTGAGTACTACTTTCATCTAAATAAATAAATAAAGTTAGATATGCAATGATGATTGCAATACTCAATATTTTAAACATGTTAATTCACTTCAAATTAAATTATAAATTCAATGGAATATCTCTCAAACTACCAACAGATTTGGTAGACAAGTCAATTCTAAACTTTATAGTGAAATATAAAATATCAAGAATATCCACAGCAATTTTGAAGAACAAAGTTTAAGGACTTTCACAATCAGAAGTCAGAAATTCTTAAAATCTAAAATTCATATGATGGGGTTATAATGGTCAAAAAGTATATAGTATATATAATACATTAATGGAAGAGATTAAACACTCAAAAAATCTGCCAACTCTGTAAATTCTCCTGCAGTTATAACATCAAATATTGTGGAGTAATAAAAACAAACTAGACATTAATATTATGATGACATAGTATTTGGAAATTTCTCCCAAAGATTTTGTTAAGAGTAAAGTATAAGAATTTGAACAGTTTGAAGGTTCATACAATACATATTGAGCTAGCACAAAGGATTGGATTGTGAAGTAAAACTTACATGAATTAAGGATCTTATATTACTAATAATTTTAAGAGAGCAAAATAACAAGCAGATTTCTTCTCAAGTCCTCTCCTCTCCTCACTGAACATAAATTTTCATCTCCTCATTGAACATAAACTTTCTGGCCCAGAGTAGATGAAGTCTCTAATGAGGTACATGAATTACCTTATGCATCAAGAAGCATCTAAGTGATGAAATATTTGTATTTTATGTACTCTAAGAACTATATAGCTTAGTTGTCATTCAGGAAAGATGTAATCTTCATAAATGTGTAGATTGAAGTTTTGCTTACAATCAACAATCATAAAGCAGAGGAGTGGGGAGTGATGCTAAGAGTATTTCCTAGGTATGCACTGTCCTCCTAAAAATTGCCATAATCCTCTTTATAGGTAGATCAGTTATCCACATGCTTACATGGAGATTTATCATGCTTCTTTCTTTCTTTCTTTTCCCTGGGAAAACATCAGTATTTGGGAGAATGGACCACATGACAATTGCCTTGATTTCTTTATACAGACACACATACACATACATGCATATATGTACTGCTTTACACATAGAATTTCTCTGAAAGGGACCATGAAAAATAATAATTGTGATAGCTTGTGTGGAAAGTAAATTGTGAACTAACTATTGGCATGTGA
>VBSM01003039.1:10034505-10065038 GCA_008086735.1 Cheirogaleus medius | reverse complement strand
AAAAAGGTGGTTGTTTTCTTGGATAAGTACATCCTATTTTTTAGTTTCAAGAGAATCATCTCCTATATATGTAAAAGTGTATTCCTATATTTAAGTTGTTGGATCATTATCTATATGCAGTATAATGAAAATCACCCCTCATGAGCAGGCTTTATGTGGGTCATTATACATCGCTATGTACAGTTATCTACACAGGCACTGAGATAGGGTATGTGAATAACTAATTCCATGCTTACTAAGAATATTCTTTGCAGCAAGATACTAGAGAAACAATTAAGAGGACAGGCATGGGCTCTGTTTTTATAGAATATAGCAAAGAGGAGACAGTTTAAAATAACCCCGGAAAGTAAATACGGATTCACATTTTAATCAGGACTGTCAACACACAAACAGGAAATTACAGGGAATAATGGGCTGACGGCGAGGAAGGCTAACTCAAAAAAGGGTTTCTCTGAGAAACAATATTTAACCAAGCCATTTGTTGGAATTCAGTTTTCCAGTTTTTTAAACTATGACTCCAGTCCTAAATCAAGTTAACCTTTGAATATTTCACTTACGCTTAGTATGTAAATGATTCCAAAATGTGAATTGATCTTAAGTATCTTCATTCTTACAGTAAGCATACAAAGTTTAACAGATATCTGGTATGATGATAAAATAAAGTATTAATTTTGTGAGGAAGTGAAAGCAACTACTCTTAGAGTATTCCTAATGAGTATACAGAGGAAAAGTATTTTGCCTCATTTAATTTTGTAAAATATCTCTCTAGTACATAGTCCAAATTCTTTTTATATCTTTTTTTTTTTTTGCCCAAAGGAATAGTGAGGCAGGTATATATTAATTCATGTCATAGTACAAGAATAGATAATAATAAAACACTGGCATTTTCCAAATTGCCATTATAAAGAATTGTCAGAAGAACATGGGTACTATCCTCAGATTCTCCAAGGGGTTAACCTTTATGTTATCTGTTAAATATGAATTATGTATTGGCTTCTCATATTTCATATATAAAACTTTGTGCCTTGGTCCTGTTCCTCAGGATGACCTTGATGTAATCAGAGATAATAGTGTTCTTTACCAAAGACATTAATCAATAACTTTATAATATGAAGTACTATGAATATTTAATAGCTTCAGCTTGAATAATTCAAATCTTGTATTACTAAAAAATAAAGTCAATTGAGCGACTGAGATTTCTTCATCCCTACAATTCTTATTCTATTTGTTACCTATTATATTTACTATTCTATTTACTCTTTGAAACTGGCATGGAATTGTATATGTGGGTGACATATCCTTTGTTCAATTTCCTTGTATGTATAATTTTCATTTGTTTTTGGTTCCTTTTCTGAAGATAACCAACTTTTTGTGAATTAATACTTCAAACAAGAGTTCGCATGGAAAGCCACAGACTTAATTCATTGAAAAATATTCTTTTAATAACATACCTTAAAAATTTAATAGAAGAAAGCATCAAAGAACTATTTTAAAATGAAAATACAGAATCATAAATGACAACAAAATTGCATTGGAGTCTTAAAAAGGGAAATGAAAACTATAACGATTGCAGGTAATATAGAAATCCAGTGTATAACTTACCTATGAAAAGCCCTGTAGAATTTCATTAAAATCTAATGTCAATATGAACTATGTAGGAAATTCATTAATAAATTGAATTATATAATATGTATGTACATATATGCATATTTACATTCTAAGCCACTTGTAGCTTTTCAGTTTTCAAATGTTAAAAATTTATCAGGATTAGTCAATTCTGATTTGTTTTTTAAAAGCAAATTGCCATTGCTCATGGTAGAGAATAAATGTCAGCTATAGAATGGATTTATGTATAATCACATAAAAGTCCTACTCCTTCAGTAATACATTTCAACTTTTTAAGTGAAAACTTAATTACATGAGGAAGCTGTGTGTTTTGTAGGAATATGAATACACAAAGCATAATCATAGTTCAGTGAAATAAGTTTTATTTGCATATAAAAATTGATAGTGTTTGTGAAGATGCTCTGAGAGTACCAATTATATATGAAGAGCCAATTGCACATATATCCATTAATTCTTAAAGTTCACTAATATATATGTCAGTATTAATTTATTTTATTAATTTATATATATCAAAAGTTAATTGTCAAAACAGTGGAAACAACCACCAATGTACATTACTCTTCTGGATTGCATTTTTACCTCATGAAATTGTAGGAAATCTTTCCTCTTTCTCTATTTCACCAGAACAACATTATTGCTGTTTATGTTAGTAGATTTGTTTATCTATATTGGAGCTTGACTTTGTAATAAACCAAATATAATGGCATTGTTGTATATGTATTTGTTGCAATAAATTTAATATTGTATATTTTAGTTTCAAGCAAGGAGAACTTAGGCAGAAAACTACAAGGCTTTCTTAACTGCTGTTAGAAATGTAAGTAAAGAAGATGAAAATTAAAATAATAAGGGATAGCATCTTGGGTATAGAATCACTGTGCTTCCCAGGAGAATGAGTTGAAGGTGTTCACTCCACATTTTTCAGTAATCTGTATTTCAAGTGAGTACACAGTGGCTACAAAATGCACTTACTTCTCTGTTCAGCATGACCTGAACCCTGAGCAATTGTTAAGGAGAATAAGAGAGAGTGGAATGAGGGGGCAAAGGAAGAAAGAGGGAGATCGTAGTATGTGTGTGTTTCACATGCATGTGAAACAGAACAGATCAGAAACAATTTGTTCTTCCAACTCCTCACTTCTGCTCTATTTCTAGTAATAAAGAGCAAACCCAGACAGAATAGATTATTGTGTCATTTTTGTTTCCTTATTTTATAATACATGGAAAAATTCAAGCTAGAAAAGTAAATGAAAAGATCCATAGGGATGGAAAGACCCATGTTAATCTCTACAATATTGTTTTTATAGAGTGAAGACAAAAATTAGATACTTGCTTCCAATAATGAGGATCAATAAAGACAAAACTGACACTTCATAATGAGTAATGATCTAAATACTCACCTAAGGATATATCTCCTTGTTGCAGGTTTTTGGAAAGGAGCTATATTGTTTGAATCATAACTGATGTGTACTGCCATAAACAAGAAAACTTTAAGCCAGCTCTATGTGGCTGAAAATTATTTTATTTATTACTAAGAGAAATGTCTAAGACAAGTTCTGTGGTAAAAACAGATTTATTGCCTCTGCTATTCACTTGTGTTATTTCTCCATATATTACCATTGACACATATTATCCATTCTTCACAGCAATGGCTTTGCCGTGGTAAATTAAATATCTCATTGTCCTTCTCTGTCCATTTTCTATTATAATGTTTCTGTGCAGACTTTTATAGTTCTCCCACAGAATTACGGCAGGTCTTTAAATATAAACATAGTCAAGGCAAAAATATTAGAATTAACTTAAAATTCCTTTTTATTTTATAACTTGGATTTTTAAGTAAAATATACTGTCTTCTATTTTTTACAAGAAAACACATATGTAGTATATCAAGGATATTATCTAAAGCTCATTTTGGTTTGAATAAAAGCACAACTAGACTAAAAACATCATAAAACAGACATGGAAAAAAAAACAAAAGCAAACTAAGAAAAATAGTTATTTATTACATTTTTCATTCTAGTATTTTTATCAACACTGTTGTAGTATATTGTATTTTATATTAGTAACTATTGGTCATTTTCTAAGTCCTCTATTTTTTGTGGGCAATAAAGAATTTTTATTTTATTGGAAAATTATCTTACCATGTAAGATTGTGAATGATGGTGACAAGTTAATAGATCCAGTGTACTCTCCGATAAATGTGAAATAAACAAGATATACAATAGAAACGTAACTATATTATTTAATAGATATTAAAATCCATTTTCATAAGGTAGAAAGACATACAATTTATTATGATTAAAAATACATGACAATAAATATTCTTATCACAGAATTCTGATGTCTAGAAATCAGGTGACAATTTATTTATATATATGTGTATGTGTGTGTGTGTGTTTCTTTATCCATTTCTTTAAAAATCCTCCACAGTGAGTTTTGTTTCTTCTCTGTGCCATCATATCATTTTATCATTTAAGTATGCTTCAACACACACATAAATATACACATAAGCCCAGTCATATGGTGAGTATTATTTCTGGGTTATCAAGGCGAATCACTAATAATTTATAGATATTTTGATACCTGGTTTTGACTTCTGCTTTTATCCAAACTAACATTTTGACAGAAAAACACTAAAATAATTATGTGTTCATGGCAAAAATATGACATAGTATTTTAAATGTTTTCGTGTCAGCTCATCATGCTGCAGGTCTTGGCATATTGAAGAAAATGCAAAACAAGAAATGATAACGTCTGTACCAAAGAGAAATCCTACAAAATATTAACAAGAACAGAGTTAAAGTGTGTGTAGTTTGTTTCCAAAAGTTCTAATATTCCCTGTAACTACTAATAATTGAATAGAAACTGTCATCATTTTTTACAATATTAAAAAAGACAAAAAAGTAACTCAAAATTTAGTTAGAGGAACTTATAAGGTAGCAATTTCCCATTATGATCCACTACTGAAGGTTCTGTAGCAAGAGGCACAATTATATGAGTCAAAACGCTAGCTTAATTTCCTTCCCCCATGTCAAAGCAATTCCTACAGGGAATACTGGTCACAGATATTTTCTATTGACATATATTTTTATTCTGGAAAATCATTTACTTATAGAGATGCATACCATTAACAACCATTATGATTATAACATAAATGATAGCAGAGTGAAAAGTCAGTGGCTTTATTCAGAATATGGAAACAGCAAATAATTTGGTAATATTAAGGAAACCATAAAATGCATCCAGTCTCTCCACAATTAGAGGTTCCATCAGTGTATGTGATTATGCTGTATCATGCCAATTATTTTAAACTCTTCAGCCTTATTCTAGTCCATAGGAGCCGTTTTTAAATAGTATCAGTTGGTTAAATTTGCTGACTGGTATTATCAATGCATTTTTTCCCCTCTGGAAGCTCATAACATTGGAAGCATTTCTGCAGAGCCTACACAAAGTCACAAACAAAGTCACTGGGCTGGAGCTTGTCACCCAATAATAGACTCAGTCATTTATGAGCTCCCACTTTATGGCATTACTGAAATGCTTTCACCTGAACCATTACTGAGCAACCAGAATCGTGGGAATAAATCTGCCACTATGTTCTGCATACAATGACAGATCATCTAAGGGTGAAAGAGTCTCAGTGGGAAGAAAGCAACTTCTATCACACACCTCCCTTCTCCCTATGTATATGCATGCCTTGGTAGGATGAAACTCTGCTTTCTTACAATGTTATTTATTGGAAGCTGTTACTCTATTGCATTTATCACTCACAATTTGACAATTCCTCCTACAATGTAGTTGCTGCAGTGAACACACACGTTTTTTTGTTGAAACTGCTATCAGTGAAAGAGAGTTCATTTTCTTCATGCTAATTCTCAATTTGAGCATCTATGTGCCAAGCATTCTGTTGGCATTTTGCATTCATTATTTCATTTAGTTCTAATGGAAGACCTACCAAATGGGCATTATTGTCTCCTTTTTAAAAATGCCCAGGTCACAAAGCCAATAAGTGATATAATAATATTAAATTCTTCGTATCCCTAATTCCAAACCCTCTGCCCTTTCAATGGGCTACCATGTTTTCAGTATTTGTGTATCTAATATATTTGTACACTGTATTCCTTTGACATTTAAAAAAAATTGTGAAATAGACATACAACTGCTATATGTAACTTAGATGTACAATTAATGATAAAACAAAGCCAATATATTCACAAATCATCTTAATGTCTTTGAAGCCCTCGCTTGTCCCCTATAGACTTTACCCACCCAGTAATAACAAATTATTCTGAATTGCATGCTATTAAATCTGTTTCTTTTCTTTAGGGTTTTACCATCCATCTTTAAAATATACATATTATATATAATATACATATATTATATATAAAATATACATATATACATATAAAATATATGTATATTTTATATATATAGTTTTGCCTGCATTTTCAATTTATATAAATGAAATTATTCTATATTCTTTTTGGTCTTGCTATTCTCAGTCAACTTTATACTTTTGAGATTCACCCAATTTGATGCATTCAACTACAATCTATTCCATTTTTGATGGACACTTGGGTGGTTTCCAGTATTTTGCTACTATGAAAAATTTTCATTTCATGTCTGCTGAAGCACATGTGCACGATCGTATCTAGGGTAAATACCAAATAGTGAGAGTGCTAAGTCATAAAAATATGCACATATCAACAGTACTAAGCAAAGCCAAATTATTTTCTAAGTGGCTGCATCTATTTGCAATAAGACAAGCAGTTACTAAGCAGTTAATGAAAGTGTCCCTTGCACCATTTTTTGTCAATAATTGGTGTTGTGCAACTTTGGAATGTTTATCAAATTGGTCACTGCAATTTTGATATACATTTCTCTGCTTTCTAACATTCCTTTATTATTTATGTTTCATGAAACCCCCAGTAGTGGTATTTTTGTTACTGACACTTACATGTACGTACACACATCTTCACTCACTCACTCACATATTACATATATTCCCTCTGGATACTAATTCTTTGTGAGCTACATTTGTGGAAAATATTAGCTTGCACTTTGTCTAATCATTCATGGTGTCTATAGATGAACAGAAGTTCTTAAATTTACTAAATTAATTTATGATTTCTTTCCTTTTATAATTTGTTGACCTTGTTTAAGAATTTATTCTCTATCCAAAGCCATAAAGTCATTTATCTTATATCCTCTTCTAAAAAGACATAGATTTCCCTTTTCACATTTATGACAATGGTACATTTAAGATCAAGTGTTGTTTACAGTATAAGTATGCTTCTCTTTTTCAAGTATTAAATATTTACCAATTCCATTTATTTACTAGTCCATCTTATTTCCAAAAATGTGCAATCTCATAAATTAGATGACTGTATATATAGGAGCGTATATCTGTTTGGATAGTGATTTCAATTATATTAGATAAACATATCAATTTATATTAGATACACATATCAGTATGGAGAGCATTGTCACATTTGCAATGTTTAGTCTCCTTGTCTTTAAAAACAACATTTTGATAAATGTTTATAGGCACTTTTCATATTTTAAATAAATTTTTAATTTTCCAATAAAGACCATCTTGTTATATGTGATATAATGTAGTTTTTATATTTTTTCTAGTATATGGAATAATATTGTAATTTTGTTAATACATTCACAATATATGGCTAAAAAGTTTCTTCTTCTTAATTTACTAAGACTTTTTAATCATGAAATTATATATAATTGTTATTTTTTCTGCATGTATTGTCACAGTTTCCTTTTTTAAATTTGTTAATGTGTAAAGTCATATTGATCAATTTTCTGTTGTTGAATTAATCTATAATCTCTGGGAGAAAAGAAATGATTTATTACACATATTAAATTTTAAAATAAACTCTTGTCTTTATCTTTTTTGTTTTTATTCCTTTTCATTTTTAAGGACTTTAACATTTTTGTTTGTTTCTTAAAACTTCTACAAGAATATGTGTAAGATTGGACTAATCTCTAAATGAAAGTTTAGTAAAAAAAATCTATTTTATCCCATCTGGAATGGGTATATATTTTGTGTACTGTGTGAAAAAAATCAGAAGTTAATGATTCAGTTTCTCTATAGTTAAGTGCCTATTCAGATTTTCTGCTTTCTAAAGCTCATCAAATTAAATTATTTCAGGTGTTTATCCACTTAACATGAGTTTTCAAAAATATTGGAATGAAAAATTTCAATTTTAATATTTAATATTTTTAAATGTTAACATTATATTTTATACTTTTCTCACATTTTATTCCTAAATATATTTATATGTTCTTTTTTATCTTTATTCATATTTCCAAAATCATCTATTTCTCTTAAATATAGCCCAAATATTCCTAGTTCAATATAATACTTTAAATAATTGAAAGTCTCAAATATTTAAAATTTCTGAAAAACAATAGATATAAGAAAAAAGATTTGAAAAATTAATGTTTATAAAACTCTGTGTTATAAAACATTTAAATAATAAACAGAAAAACATAATTATAAACTTTAGTATTTTCTTGTTGAGTGATATAATTGAATAAACAAAAGTTCATTCCTTTAAAGATTGAGATGTAATGTAAATATATAGTAAATATTAAATATTTGGTTTATAATGGGGAACACTTCTGTTTCTTTTGTTGGTAAAAGATGTTATCAATCAATTTTGTTTTGGCGTGGTACTTCATCTGAAGTCCTACCTTTATTTTTCTAAAATATGATAAAGAGGGATGCTTATGAATCATCCTTTAATTGTAAATCAGTAGACTTTGAGCCATAGATTTAGTAACAGTGATCGATGATCCAGCTCTCCAGAGCAATCCTCCAAGTTGTAACAGTGGCAAAAGGTTAATATTTACTGATGGAAAGTGTTATGCTTATTATGCAGCAAGTAATTTCATCCCTAATATAAGAGTAAGAAATATTATAATGGTAGATATACCTTTCTTTTTTTTCATAATGCTTTTATATTATGTGCCCCATGGTATGAATTTAAACTCTTTTTGAAGAAGAAAAGGGCATATAATTTCTATTTTCCTTAAGTGTGACTTTATCAGTATTCCTGCAGGAAAGAGTTACTGTATGAGGATAAGTAGCTCATTTTGGCATATTAATAAATTCAGAAAATCATTTTCTTTTTCTGATAATTATGAATGCTTTGAAATTTTAAAAATATTGGTTGAATAGTGATGAGAGAGTGAAGAGTGAATCACTTTGAAATGGTAAGAATAGCTAGTTGACATTCATATGGAATGGAGTCAATATTTTAGGATGTTAATGAAATATTTCATTATCAAGGGCTAAAGAATGTGGGTAGCCTCTAGAAGCTGGAAAAGCCAGTGATGTGGGGAGCAAGGAGGCTCCCCTAAGAGCCTCTGGAAAAGAACACAGCCTTACCAATACCTTGGTTATAGCCTAGGGAAGCATCTAACCTACAGAACTGTAAGATAATAAATTTATGTTATTTTAAGCTGCTAAGTTTTGGTAACTTGTTACAGCAGGAATATAAAACTAATACAATGAATTTAAACCACAATTGTACATTATGCTTTTGTTTCTTTCCTTTTTTTTTTCTGTATTCAAAGGGAGGGATTTATGAAAAAAAATCACATATTTTATGTAGTAGAGGAATGAAACGTAGTGTGAGTGTACTTGCAACTCTGCCAAACAACTTTCAAAAATGGGCAGGTGACCAAATTTATCTTATGTTTTCTGACAAACCTTTTCCAGGTGCCTAATGTAACCTCTTGAGTTTTCTCCTGTTAACTTTAAAAATGAAATCTATCATTTGTCCTCTTCAAAATATAACCACTGTATAAATTTCACTCCTCCCACTATTTTCATATCTAAGTGCTATTTTTCCTTTAAAGCTGAAGATCAATTTATCCATCTGGTTACCCAAACTTACCATCTCTGATATTGAGAACTTGCATTTTCTTCTAACCTGCTTTGGCAGCTATGTGTACTCTTAATCTTGGTTAATGTCTTCATTATTTACCCAGCTACTGAATTAGAAACCTTGGGGACATCCTTTACTGATAATTTTTTTCTCTTTTTCCATGCCTACCTGGTGTCCAAGATTTTGAATCTTTCTTTTTTCTATCACTTTTTCCACAAGCTTAGTTCATATTCTCATCATTTTTCACTTGGACTGTCATCTAATAGTTGGCCTCTGCTATTACTGTATTTCCCATCTAAACATCTTCATGCTCTTATAAGGCTTGCTTTCAAAATTCTGCTTTTGATATAAATTTGTTTGGCAGTCCTCATTGGATTTCTGCTGCCTACCGACTCCACACAATCATCACTTCTTGTCTACAAATTACACATAATTTCGATCAACTCATGCTCTACTTATATTTTTACTACAATGTCTAAGAAAGGGCTTAGCAAAATTTATGTGCCAAAATAATATGTATAAATAAATAAAAAGAAAAAGATCTGAAGCCAATAATTTTCACAGACATGGATCAGAGAGATAATAAGGTTTTTGTGGATAGTCCACTGCCAAAGGAGGAAGAGGAAAGTAATCTTTTTTTCCTTATCTCCTGCAGTTGAAATTGCTCACATCACCATCAATCTACTTGGTGATTACATCCAAGCCTTTTTGACAGCTTCAAATTTGATCTCTGCTAGAAGACTGATATGATTAAGAGACCATTGTTAATTAACCTAAGATTAAGGAGATTAAAATTAGTAAGTAAAGGAACACACCTTATGTCCACTGACCTTTCTATAGCTTTCTTTTGTCCAGTGGATATTTTTTAGCTTTATTATTGAAAGCACTCAGTTAACAAAATCAACGAATACAGACACTGATGTGATCTACTGACAGAAAATAAAATGATCAAAATTCTTATACTGATGTTTAACTCATCTTTTAGGAAAAAAAAAGTTTTTTTCTGGAGTAAATATAAGTAGGAAAATTAGTAACAAAGCAGTTCACCATTTATGTTTCTGTCCTTAGCCATCATTTCCCACCTCATTATTCTTAAAAGGCATTTTTTCCTTCTCGAATGCTTATTTTTATTTTATTGTCATTTGCTGTTAGTACTGTTTGTTTCTTGTTTGATGATTAGTGTAACTTTTTTAAAATTATGGCTCACTGTCTTTCATGGAAACTGGTCAAACAGGCACTCACCCAGAAGTTAAATGGATCCCTGTTTATTTCCTTCTAGCTCTATGTAAGGAGCAGAAAAACACTTGAATATCATAAAATTGTTGGTCAGTTGTTACGAAACCTTTCCTTTTATCTAAAGGTTACATTTAATAGTATGCCAAGAAATATCTCATTTTTCATATATTATTTTACTAAGCATCACTATTAATATGAAGTAGTATTAAAAAGCTCATGCTGGTGATGAAAAGCTGAGACTTACAGTAGAAACGTAAGTTTTCTAGGTCACTCTGCTTATGATAAAAGTGAGAAGCTTATTCTACTCCGGAAATTTTGAAGTTTTATTCTTGTGTTAGGTGGTTTTGATGAAAACAGAAAAGACATTTAAATCTATGCTGAAGTCTACATAGTGTTTTATTTCAGCAAAATAATCTAGCTTGGAGGCTGACACCAAGGGGAAACATATACAGACACTTTAAGCTTCTGTACATTTGGGTAAAGCATAACACAATCTAGTATTCATAGAAATATCTAATGAAGCAGTTAACTCAAAAGAGCATGGCTTTGAAATTCCAGGTATCCCTGCACTTTAAGGTGACCCTGCTGCTGAGTGCATAGCTCTGGCTGAACTTTTTACAAACTGATTTTCTCTATTTCTGTCTTAACCTTATTAAATTATATTAGCTCTTAATTGGGTAGTATTGATGGAATAAAATTTAAAAAAATCCATTTATTTAGTCCCATTATAATCCAAATTGTCTTCCATATTAGGTCAGATGAGGTTGTGGAGATTTGCCAACTTTAGTGATTCTCCCCTGGCTGAAACCTAGGAAATAACAGAGTTGATCTTCCAGATGAGTTTTCTCGATTATAAATCAGAGATATTTTCACTATTTTACATGGTATATTAATTTCCTAGAACTAACGTGACAAATCACCACAAATATGTAGTTTAAACAACAGAAATGTATTTTCTCACAATTATGGGAAATTATAGTCTGAGAACAAGATGTCAGCAAGGTTGGTTTCTTCTGAGGGCCATGAGGAAGGTCTATTTATGCCTCTTTCAAGTCTCTTTCCTCACTTCTGGAGGCTTGCTCAGAATCTTTCATGTCCGTTGCCTTGTGCTGCATCACATAGATCTCTGCTTTCGTCTTAACTTGGCATTCTCCTTATGAACATGTCTGTCTCTGTGTCCAAATTTTTCCCTTATGAAGAAAACCAGTCATGTTATATTAAGGTCATCAAATAAAAGTTGCATCAAGCAAGTCGAACAGGCAAAGTAGCTTTTATTCAAAGACTATTGCAAGAGGGCCCAAGGCTACTGCTATAGGGGAAAGTCTGAACTCAACCTTGCTGAAGCAAATGACAAGAGAGTTTTTAAGCCCTGGGGGAGAACTAGTGGGAAAGTACTGGAAGTCGTTAGGAGGGAGGTTATCTACCGTGATTAGGCCATCTTTGCTAATCCGTGCTTATTGAAGTTAGGTTCCTAAACTCCTTCAGAGACTGGGATATAGGGCCTCTATCTTTCTTGATGATTACATTTTAAAGAGTTGGCCCCCATGTCCTTGAGAAAGACAAAGACCTGGGTTGGAAAAAATGACAAGAGATTGGGAGAAGCTTTACATCTCAAAGGACCAGAGAAAAGATTTCTAATTTCCTATTTTCTAAAGTAAGGGCTTTAAGAAAGAGATTTCAGGGACCAAGAGTCAGGAAGAAGCCTGTCTAAAAGTTTAGTGAAATTGCTAAGGCTTTCTTGGTCAGAGACCATCCTAACGACATCATTTTAATTTGATGCTCAATGTAAAGACCCTGTTTCCAAATATAGTCCTATCTAAGGTACTGAGGTTAGAACTTCAACAGATCTTTTTTGGGGAAACACAATTTAACCCACAACACACGGATATGTGATTCACTGATAAATGAAGAAGGAGCAAGTGAGGAAAGTGTTTACCTATCATAATATGGCAAAAAAAAAAGTATAGAAGCATCATTTATGAAAATCATAAAATGACAAGTATATTATCAAGTTAATAAAAGGATATCCATCTACAATAAACTTTAGTCAAATTTTTCAAGATGAATATAAGCAAAACAAATATATTAGTATTTAATATATATAATGATATAATTTAATTTTTTTTTTCTTTTTTGAGATAGAGACTCACTCTGTTGCCCTGGCTACAGTGCCGCGGTGTCAGCCTAACTCACAGCAACCTCAAACTCCTGGGCTCTAGCGATTTTTCTGCCTCAGACTCCCAAGTAGCTGGGACTACAGGTGCATGCCACCATGCTGGGCTAATTTTTCTATTTTTAGTAAAAACAGGATCTTGGTCTTGTGAAAGCTGGTCTTGAACTCCTGAGCTCAAGTGATCCTCCCGCCTCGGCCTCCCAGAATGTTAGGATTACAGGCATGAGCAACCACACCTGGCCTAATTTTAAAAATTAAGCATCCAATTTCCAGACCCTTCCCTTACAAATTCCAAAATCTTGTGGATGAGACCTGTAATATATATATTTATCATACACCAAGTGAATATTATTAGGAAATTTTGGACCACATAAAATTCAAAGCCTTTTTAAAGAAAATGTAAAAGGAACATTCTATTTTTAAATGGTAAAAAAACTAATCAGCATTCAGACATGTCTAATTCTATGAAAATATCATAGATTTGGCCAAATCAAATATTGTTAGAGCTATCTGGGATATTTGTAAAATAGCTATTTTATGCAATAGAAAATTATATGAAATTTCCTCAAGAATAAGAGTCTTTGGGATTGGATTAGTAATGTAACTTCTGAATATTTTTTTTTTCTATTTACTATGTGTATTAAACACTTGTAATATGCTAAGCATCAAAGCTCAAATATTGTCACCTTTTTCTTATTGCTTGGAAGATAATTTAGGAACTGGCAGCTATTCTAGATATAGAAGAAGAAAGTACATGCAATAACTCTGATATGTCTGTGCACATAATTCTAGTATGAAGACTTTTACAATTATCATAGGACTAATATATTTTTGGACTTATTTTGGAAACTGGGTAACTCCTTTATATAGAGTACAAAGCTATTCTATTGAGACCATTCCATGGACCAAATAAAGGGGTGGTGCACATCTGTCCCCTTAGAAAATGAACTTGAGTTGGTAGTCTCTAACTTGGAAAAAATGTGAGCTAGTCTCATAATTTTGTGATCTTGATATTACTTGAAGAATAATTTCACTGTAGTAGTAAAAAAATCTAGTCATATGGAGATATGCTGAAAACTAAGAAATAAAAAGACAAACAAGAATCCTGCAAAGTTATGCCACATCTGGGGCGTCAGAAAGTTAATCATTTATTTTCCCTGGACTTGCAAAGCATAAAATAGCATGGCAGACACAATTCAAGTGATAAGCATACAATTTTCCTTAATAAAGTCACGTTACTATTAAATTGAGCATTTGGTAGTGAAATCCATGAAACAATAAAATATTCGAATGAACCCTGAGGGAAAAATAACCTTTATGTCAGTGAAAGGCTAATATAAAATCATGTACCATATTTAAAAATAACTCAATAAGAAAAATATAGTTTTCCATTATTCCCATAATCTTAAATTCAAAAATTTTTGCTAAACATCTTATGTACTCTATTAATAATATTTAAAATGCCTTTATCACTTCTTTTTCTTATTTTTATTCTAAAAATGTATGCTGGAAATCTCATCTAATATATGATCTGACATAACTTTGTCTCCATTAATAACAATAGCAAATATTGATTCAATGCTTATCAAAAAATGCATCAGTCTAAAAGCTTTCTCTATATTGCTTAATTCTTATAATTTTAGAAAGACTCCTAAAAATAAGGAAACTGAAAAATGGAGAATTTGAACAGCTTTCTCAAGGTCAAACATCTAGTTAATTTCATATATAAGATTCCCATCCAAATGATGTATGTATTTTATGACAGTTATCCCCAGACTTTACAGATGATGTTTAATGTTCACAAATATAACACACTCAAAATATACATATATTCAATTTTTTAAAAAATTCAGCACCCAAATTTTCAGGCAAGTAGAACATTATAGAAATTCAAAATCTTGAAGATTGCTATACTGTCAGTTCATTAAGCACTGTAACAAAACAGGACAGCTTAGAGGTTATGCATAATTTTGAGTTCTCCACTTGCAACTCCATGCCTTTCTCTCAAAAAGGAAAGTGCAGTGGATTAGAGGTACATGAGGGAGACAGTATGACAGAGATAGATGTGCATCACCTATAACTGAATAAATTATTTGCCACCCTGTAGGATATATTCTTAGTGTTCCTAAAACTATATTCTGCATCCTCTGTGGAATTCATCAGTGAGGCCAACGTTGTTATCCTCTGGCTTTTTGTCCAAGTTTATCCAATGGAGAACAGCAGGTGGCTATAGGAGGGAATGAGAATAAGACCTGATTATTTGTTTCTTTGGCTTGTTCCCTATGGGATTACCATAGTCTGGTTGCTTCCTAGATCCAGGAACACAGCTTCTGTCAGCTGTTTTGAAGTAGATCATCAATGCGTTCCATTCACAGCACCTCTACTTGTCTCTTGAAGAACAGGGGTGTTAAGGGAGCCCCACTTTTACTGTCCTCAGGCTACTGCACTATCCTTTGTATTTTTTCTATATGCTGACTATATCCTATAAACGTTCTCGTTCTTAAAATCTTGCCAAATTACAAAATTTCCCTGTGCTATTTCCTGTAGGGACCATGACTGACGCCCACACCATGATTGAAAATAATTGAATTATGGAATAACTTTTTTTCTTACCAAGATGTTTGAAGCATTTTCTATTCCAATACAATATTATCTATCACTTACACATTGCATTGTAATGTGTAATAGACTTGATTATTATTCAGTAAATATTTACTCTCCTCCCATAACACCAATACTCCTTTGAGCAGTGTAGACTCCTGTGCTACACTTATTGGGCTTTACCACATCACAGAATTCAGCCAATGAAGTAAAAGCAGATGTGATGAAAGTAGAGCTTTTAAATAATACTGATGATTTGCCTCATTGTCTTGTGCTGCTGAGATTCAAGATGCTGAGAAAATATCTTAGCTGGATGCTGCTCCAACAAGAATGAAAAGATACATGGAGCATGCTTGTGTATGCTCTTTTTAAAGGCTGAAAAATATTCTATTGCATACATATACCACATTTTCTTTATTTGTCCATCCATAGGTATTTAGGTTGTTTCTGTATCACGGTTATTGTGAATAATGCTGCAATGAACATAGGAGTGCAGATATTTCTTTGAGATCCTTATTTCAATTCTTCTCTACATATACCCAAAGGTGTGATTGCTGAATCATATAAAAGTTTTAGTTTTAAGTTTTTGAGGTCCTTTATCTATAAAGAGGCCCAAATAATGGCTTCTGTTTTAGAGGAATATCTACTCTGAAAGATAATAACATGAGTATGTAGTGACAATTTGGTGTGACATGGACATTTATCAAATGAATATTTGCTATGAAAACTCAGAGCAATGCACTAGTAATTCCCTTAGTGTCAGTACATTTATTTTTTGGAACATGTTATTCTTGAAGCAAGTTTCTGTGTTAGACTCAACTTCACATTATTTTCAACTGCTTAAAACAATTATATTACATCACTAAATTGCATTATCCCTGCAACTTATCAAACTTCCTCAATATAATTCTTATCTTTTAAGTTACACGGAAAATAGTGCAATTGGGCTTGAAATGCCTAACATGTAATTAGATCAATCATAATCATTAATTATTTGAAGTCTCCTCATCTTGATTGTAAGTTTTAGTGGAAGAAGGGTATCCTCTCTTGCCTAGGATTAATATCTATCAATTTTATGGCTCTTATTCATTTATTTTTATTTCTTTATAAACCTTACATAAATTTCTTCAGTGAGTATTTGCCACTGTATTAAAATATGAGATTATAACAGTTTGAAACATAGATATAGATCTTGTCATAATTCATTTTATATTCTAGTGTGGTAAACAAATGTTAACATATAATACAATATTAATTTGATTGCATTTGTTAATAATTACTAAAGAGAAACACAGGTTATTTTTTATATGTTTACTTTGCACATTTACTCATTCTATCTTTGTTGTATGTATGGTTCTATTTCTTCCCTATACAAATGTTTAAATATTTTCTGTCTTATAAGCAAACTATTCACCTCAAAGGAAAAACAAATGACTCTGTTTAGCTACTTTTTTATTTCTGTGCTACCCTTCAAATAACCCTTCAGACTTGTGGACTTTATTGATCACCTTTCAATGCCTAATTTATTGGACCTCTATTTTTTTCTACTATTTGTTAGATATCATTTTTATTAAAACATTTCATGTTCTGTGATTTGCTTAGTCTGTGAGCACTGTAGTCTTGCAATCTTAAAGATTTATATTACATATAATTGCATGTATACATATTAAATGTAACTTATCCTTTTGTTTCTAACCCAGAAATATCTCAATAGAATAAAATAACATGAGAGAAAATTATAATAGACATAACTCAAATCAACTCTAAATTATACTGAAAATGAATTCTCCTCCTTTGATCACTATCAAATATTGTATCACTTGGGAAATCTATTGACCTACTCATTCTTTTAAACATGTTTAACATTACTATTTCTATCTTCCAAACATCTGTGGTATTTGATCTATGAAAGATGTAATCCTACTTTTGTCTACTCTAACAATTATGCTAGCATATATTAATATTTTAGGATAGCCATTTTTCATAGTGGAATGTTTCAACACATTGATTCTGAAAGAAAAAGAAAGTTGAGTTGTAGGTTTCTTTTTCTATTCTGGGAAAGTTATAATTGGTAAAACATAAGCACTTTGTTCAAAAGTTGTACATTTTTGCATTTACTGAGATCTGTTGATAGCTGAACTATTTTTCTCTATTTAAAATATTATTCTTATAAGATTTTAAATTTTACTGTAAGACATTTTTCTATTCAATTGAGGTGTTGATCTAGACCTCAGAGGATATATTGTTCTAGGCACATAGTTACTATTTACTGACTTTATAATAATGAGAATGCAATTATATAATATATATTCTATATCACATATAATTATGTATATGAAATATAATAATGAATCTCAGGTGTTTTTCCAATATGTAAAATAAAGATAAAATAGCTATCTCTTCTCTAACGCAGAAAAGTTGTAAGGATGATATAATGAAGACTGAAAGATTTTACTCTCTAGCTCAGGGGTGCAGAACCTTTCCATGTTGGAAGACTGCATTAATTCAGTTGTAATCAAATAAGGCCACATTCAAGAAACTTCGATTAGATATGCTTAAAAATGTACATTGTTTTCTAAAAATCTAACTACTATACTTAATAATTTCAAAAAATAAAAACTATTTGTTAATTTTAAAGTTAACTAACCTTTTAATATCTTTGTTGTGTCTGCTTCTTGTTGGAAAGCATTTGAATATTTGGTTACAGCATGGAGGTCCGTAGTTTCAGTTGATCCTCTAAATGGGTATCAGTCACTTGTGACTTTAAGGGTGTCTTGATATGGGTTAGGTAGGAGAATGTAGATTCACAGCAATAAGTGGTTGAAAAGCAAGAAAGCATTTTACGGGCATGTTTCTGAGGGCATGGATATTCTATTGTATTTTCCGTATTTCAGTTGGATCTTTCTTAGCATCAAACAATGATTTTAAAATGTCATCTACTGAGAGCTCAATCAATTCTATCTGTAGTTCTTTAGATGCCTTCATGATATCAACTGGATGGGGCCGAATTGCTAATTTGAATGTGATATCATGATTCTCAAAGTCAGTGAGCCTTTCATTGTATTTTCCTATTCATACGTCTATAACAGCTGTGTATTATTCAAATGATTCACAGATATCATCCTGCTCATCAATGACCTTGCTAACTGGGAAAAATGTTCATCCAAAATTTGCTTTTGGAGAAGTCTTTTGAAAAAAGATAGCTTTTTTTTTCAAAATGCTTGGATTTTTTACCACACATCATATCTAGACTTAGTTTTACCTTGCAAAGAAATATTCAAATCATTTTGATTTCACATGATATCACACAGAAATGTTGTATTCCTATAGAAGTCATCTTTCAATAATTCACGCTGGTGAATCTGTACTTCATGAAATTTAATTGTCTGTTCTCGCAGAAATAAAATGTTGGCTAACTCCTGTTCCTGCTAACAATTCAGAATAATACGGCAAATCTACACTGAATACCTCATCCTTCAACTTTAGAATGTTACAAAACTGACAATGTCATGTTTCATTTGCATGAATATAGTTAACAATACTTTCAATTTATTGCAAAGTGTCAGTTAAAATTGTAGCTTTAGCACAGAGATTTTGCTAATGCAAGATACAATGAAAATAAATGAGAACATCTGGATCTGTTAATATTTTTTTTAGCTATATAATAACCCTTCATGTTTTCCTCTCATGGAAGGTGCACCATCTATACATTCCCTCATTAAGTTTACCAAATTCATTCCAATCTCAGGACAATTATCTTGAAAGTTGTTGAAGATACCTATTCCCAGTGTTCTGTACACAAAAGTGCCTAAAGCAAGTAACTTTGTAGCAAAGAAAATCTGTCATGACCGGAATGAAGTATAAAAACTTCTCTGAGTTATAGTATCAGTTGATTCATCCAAAGTGATTGAATAATATATATTTTCCTTTTGAAGTATTGCATGAAGTTGTTCTGTTAAGTTGAAGGCTAATTCATATTGCCAACCAGTTATGGTTCTCCTTGAAAGAGGCAGTTGTTTGTACTTTGAAATGTTATTGGACTCTAAGCATCCTACAGCTTTGACAATGCATTCTTTCACAATTTCTATGTCACTGAATGACTTCCCTTTTTCCAGAATATATGTTACTTTTTAAGTTGCTTCAGTTGCATTATTTTGAGGTCTTATTTCTGCCTGAAAGAATTTTCTCTGCTTTTTGCTTTTCATCTTTTAATTTCTACAATACAACCTTTAGTGCCTCTCCCTCTATTTAAAATATTTGTCATCCTTATAGTGTTATGATGCTGATGAGCATTGAACTTCTTTAATGTTGATATTGCAGTATCACAGAGCAAGCAAATCATCTTATCTTTAGCAGAAACAAGATAATATTGCAATTCCCAATCCTCACTAAACATTTGTTTTCTTCCTTCAGTGTTCCCCTGGTCTTCTTTGCCATGATGGGATGTTAAGCAGATAGAATTAAAAAATACTGTTGAGCTGTACAACTATTTATAAATTTCACTTCAACGAGAAACACAGTGTACCATTGTCAAAAACTAATAACATATTGGCATATTCGACCCCCATAAACTCTTGCCTGCCAGCCTCATGCCATAGTGGTGCCAGTCAGGCAGGGGAGGTTAGAACTAAATCACGAGTATAGCAGCTGTCAATTTAGCCCTTACGGCTTACTAATGTTCTACTTGTGCCAGTCAATCTGGGAAGATTATTTCATTAAAACTTATTTTATTCTTTGGTATTTTAAATATGACAATTTTAAAAATAAAATAAAAATATAAAGGATGGATAAAAATGCATTGATAAAAATAAAATTTCTATTTTTATTAATGTAAAATTTGGATTCAGTCAAAAGGTCACAGTTAAGGACTTAGAAGGCCACATGTGGCCTTACAGCCACAGGTTCACCACCCCTACTCTAGCCTCTGGGATATCAAATGCTCCTGATTCTTCTCATCTCTCACTGAGATATCTTGTTCATCCTTCCTTAATATGCCTTTTCCCTCATTAAGACTTCTACCTCTAAGTGTTAGCCTGCCCTAGAGTTTAGTCTTCACTTCTTTTCTCTTTCCTCCACTTAAACTCATCATATCAGTATCTCATCAGTCTACCATATATATCTCGATGTCCTTCAAGTATTTGTCTCCTATAGAAATCTCCTTCCTGTACTCAAGAATCATATATCTGCCTGTCTTGGATGTTAAAGAGGCATCATGAACTTAACTTGCAAGTATTTCTTTCCAGGCATTTCCTAGCTCAGCAAATGGCATCACCATTTTTCAAGCTGCTCACATCTTAAAACTTAGATTTATTTCTGTCTCTTCTCTCTTTCTCACATCTCAGAATAATCTATTAACAAATTCTCTTCATCTGAATTTCAAAATAAGTCTTAAATCTGATCCTTTCTTCACATGTTATATACTACTACTCTATTCCAAGCCAGAATATCTCTCAGGCAGGTCTGAGCAACACCCTTTTCCACTCCTGGTTCATTACCATTTATTTTCACACAGCAATGATAGTGCATCTTTAAAAATGCTGACAAGACAAAGTTATTCCCTCCTCTCTATAGCTTCCCTGGCCTTCCAGCCCACTGGCAATTAAAGGTATAGTCCTCTCATTGCCACTGTACCTTCCAAAATTTGGCTTCTCATCTTCTAGCACTCTCCCACTGGTTCATTCTTCTCCAGAGCTACTGGCTGTCTTGCTGTTCATTAAACAGGCAAAACGTGCTCTGTCAGTAGGGTCTTTGCACTTACACTTCAAACTTCTGGGAGAGGTTGTCTCCCAGATAGCCCTATGTGCTTTTTGTTACCTTAGTCCCATTTTTCTTAAACTTTCACCTCTTCAAAGATACTTTCCCTTATCACCTGACCTATAAATGTACCCTTTTACTTCCCTTTAGATTGCCTCATGAACGACATTGAATTATAGTTTTCATCTCCTCAATGTTTACAATATCCATTATTCTAAAAAATAAAGATAGTATGATAGAAGAAAGAAGAGAACTCAACTAACTAAAAGCATTGAGTGAATAACACTAGGATATTGGGACTACATTCTTTTACTGAGAGCAAATAAACCAGAAGGAGTCAGGACAGACAAGTTCAGTAGTTTCCTGGCATAAATTTATTCTGTTTAAAGTTACAGTTATTTGACCTCATGCATTGGGGAAAGAGTTGGCAAAACTTCCTGGCACCCACAAAATGTTCCAAAAGAATGGAGGATAATGATTAAATGTTACTTAATTACTTTTGTTTATTACACCCATAAAAGTTATACCATTTCAGCAGCCTATGATCATAGTAAAAAATAGAAGTTATTCATTGAATATATGTATTATATTTAGTTTGCAGTTTGATTTTGGTTTGTTTGTGGTCATAAACTCAGATTTTAGTTTCTAGGGAAAAAAAGCCATGAGTAACAAATTATTTCTTGTTTATATTCTACTATACCAGCAGACCCAATTTCCAGAAAACAGAATAATCACAGTCTTGGATCATAGTCCAAAGCGATTCTTCAAATTATCAGTCATTAACTTACAGAATGTTTCCATCTATAGTTCAAAATGATGCCAGCTGGTAAGCCTTCAACACAGTTGTGACCCACTTTAAGACTATAATTAGCAAAGCAAGCACATTTTTAAAGAACGTTTACATTTAAGGAGAATAAAGGGAGGTTTATTTAGATAGTGTAAGATATAAACACAACTAAATTTTAATCTATCTATATATAATGGAATGACATATACAAAACATACATCAGTTGCTTAGTGAAATGCACTCAAGTATAATTTTATTTATATATTGCCTAAGTTTTGAGTTACCATTTTATTTATTTTACTATTAAGCACTTAAAGTTTTTCCCATGAGTATAAATAGAGCATTCAATGACCTTATTATCTCCTAATTCTTTCTGCTTTTCACTGTATACTAGTAATTCTTCTCAAGTTTTTTAGATACACCTATAGATAACTATCTTAATTTGATTAATATTTGAATTATTTTTGAATAAGATTTTTACATTTGAAAATCTTGCTGATGATCTTTATTTTTTCTGCATTTGTTTGTTTATTTTATATACTTTCTGAGATATTACAAAATCAATTTTCTGATACAAGTTACTGATTTTTTGAACTTGTATAATGTATTTAGCTTCGAACTATCATTAGACATGTTTTATTTTATATTTAAGTTTTAAAATGAAAAACAACTTCAGTGGAATAATTGTATGTACACCAAGTAAAAAATATTAAATACAGTCAATGTGCCACTGGAGTCCAAAAGAACACACACACACACATACAACATATACAAACAGACAAAATAGTATGTGCCTATTTACATGTGCTGAGTATTAGAGAATGAAGATTATCAAAGTACAGATTGTTCAAATGAATATTTAATTTCTTTCAGAAAGTTAGAAAATGCATTCTACTTTTCGAACAAATATTTTAACATCATTGATCACATAAAATTTTTGAAATATTTTCATATGTTTTTGGAAAAGGTAGTGACACTTTTCTTTATATTTGGCACAGAAATATTTTAGTTTCACTAGGTAAGCCTGAAATATGAAATATGAAAAAAAAGATAATAAAGATCTTAGAATGTGAAAATCTAGCAAGTTTATGTCCAAACCTAAGATGTCAATTTTACCTAGTGTGTGTATACAGTAGTATGTTGTTGTACACGTAAATTAGAGCCATTTAAGATATTGAAGTAATATGTGCAGCTATTTTTCTGACAAATGCATGAGAAATAATGTATAGATAAAATGGGCTTACTACATACTAATGACTTTATTAGTTGACTATATAATTGGTTCAAATACACAAGTGCTTAAGCACTCAAAATCACCACAATTTTACACAGTTAAAGACATCTATTAAACAGCCACATACACGGCACTTTCTAAAAGAAAGAAAACATTCTGTTTTTCCATTCAGGATCTTACAACTCTAATTACACATCTATTCCTTTTTAGTATTCTTTCTAAAGTATCTCTACATCCCTCTCTCTGAGGTGGCTTTAGTGAAGTAGGCTTTGGATTGAGATAATTATTAATAGCACCTAAAATAAAACTATTAAAATTTCAAATATTTTCTTTGTGAATATATATGTATATGTTTCAATATATTATACTATTGTGACAAAAAATGTGGGGATGATGATCAAGCTTTTGATGTTTCACAGAGGTAGAGGCCAGTGACAGGCTTCAGAGGAAGAAATGTTCACAGTTACAACATAGCACTTTTCCCCCAACCCCCTTATTATTACATACTGAAGACTAATGTGGACTGATATGTATACTGGCATGAATCCTCAACCAGATTCTAAGATATTTCAAGAGCTTGGACTTTACCCTCTTGGTATAAGTCCCTAGGATCTACTAGGAGAGGATATTGGATCAAAAATAAATTTTGGCATACCTAGGTCTCCAGCTTAATAAGGATTCATTTCAATATGACTTCATAGGTCAGAGACAGTCTATAAACTAGGAATGGTATAAAATTTATAATGTCCCCTGTAGACTTCATTTTATAAACTTAAAAACCATTATACAATGACCAGTTCAAAGAAAAGTATTCCAAAATATTCTATCATCCCATTCTGATACTCTCTCCTTTCTTTATTTTATTGCTAAATAATCTTGGGATGACTACCGCTCATTGTCTCTTTATCTTTTCCCTTTTCTAAAGCCTAAACATTATTATTCTTTCTAGTCATGCCATTCCTGTATTTAAAAGTCATCAGGTACTGCCCATTTACTACAGAGTGAGTTCTAAACCCCTTACACCTCCAAAGCCATTTGTATTCTGACTCCAGGCTGCCTATTCAGTCATATTCCCTGCTAGGAACTCTCTTCCTTAGTTGCACACTGTATGTTCTTTTAGCCCAAATTATGCTTTCCTGCATCTATAGTTCTGCTTCTATTTTCCTTCTGAATGAAATGTACTACATTTACTAATTGTGTATCTTTAAATGCTATTTATTATGCTAGGCTCATGTCATATGCAATAGCCTATAAGAAATTTTTTGTTACCGTGACATGATACAATATCTTATTCAATTTCACATAGTGTATTTTCATGTAGTTTTTGCTGTATGACTTAGACATCAGACTCTTCTGATAATGGGCAGGTTAGGTCACTTGTTCTCTCTTGTTGGAAACATGTAAGAATAAAATAGATATTTGATGGAATGGCTATAGAAAGCAGTATAACATTGCCTGTTGCCTGGGGATTCAGACTTAAAGCATGACTTAAAGTATAACTGTATACCTTTGGCCTTATTCATCCAATATTTGACTACTCATTCTTGGATCTTCTTTTTAAATTGCACTTGCTATAATGGTGATTTAAAGCAAACAAAACAAATTTTTTAAACATGCAAAAAATAAACCTGACCAAATAAGCAAATAGAAATTGTTCTCTCTCCATAATCTGCTATTGATTAACTCTGTTTTACAAAGCTGCTTCGGTCTCCTAAGCATAAACCTGGTTCTCTAATGAGTTCTGCTTCACCAGTATTCTTGTAAGTGTTATTAATACAGAAGATATTGTTATATCAAAAGCATCTTCAATTGTAACATCAATCTTCAATTGTAACATCTATGTCCCTTTCAATTTCCTACTTCTGTTTTGTAGACCTTTATAAATTTTATGTGTCAAGTAAGTTTAAAACACAAAATTTTCTATTATTCTATGTAACTAGGTCATAATAATGACCCTCTATGTGTAATATTCTATCCCTCCCACTACTTCTGTCCTTGTATCCACATAATAGCATCTAATCATTTGGTTTCTTTTTCTCCTAATTTTAAAATTATTTTTGATGTTTATTTCCTTTTTTATACAGACTAGCCAATTCCTTATCTCTAGAAAAGTTTAAATACTGATCAATGTTGATCAATGTGTTTGTACTATCCTGGTACAAAATCCTAGATTCTGTGGCAGTGGTACAAACTGTCAGTATCAGGTCCAGCTCTACAGGATGAAGGCTGCATACTGAAAATATCTATGGTCTTTGCCTACAGGTGTTTTTCTGGCCTGAGAAAATCACTTGATCCAGGTTCAGGGCACGCCAGAGCGCTAGAGAGTTAATGCCCCAGAAGACACACCCATCCAATAACAGTATAGATTTAGTGAATAAATGTCACATACTTCTTGTTTCTCAGTTGGGATAACTCTTAATGAACGCAGAGGTGCTGGTCCAGGGCCCATCCTTAATTTTAATTTAACCTTAAATTTAATTCCTTAGTTGGACTCCAGAAAAAAACAAAAGAAATCATGGCCAGCAAACATCTGAAAAAATGCTCAATCATCAGGAAATGCAAATCAAAACCACAATGAGATATCACTTAACTCCAGTGAGAATGGCTTATATCAAAAAGTCCCAAAACAACAAATATTGGTGTGGATGCGGAGAGATAGGAACATTCATACACCACTGGTGGGACTGCAAATCAGTACCACCTCTATGGAAAGTAGTATGGAGATACCTCAAAGAACTAAAAGCAGACCTACCATTTGATTCAGCAATCCCACTACTGGGTATTTATCAAATGAAAAAAAGACATTCCATAAAAAAGACACCTGAACTCAAATGTTTATAGCAGCACAATTCACAATTGCAAACATGCAGAAACAACCCAATACATTCATCAATACATGAGTAGATTAACAAAATGTGTTATATGCATATCATGAATACTACTCATCCATAAAAAAATGGTTAACTAATAACTCTTGTATTAACCTGGATGGAGCTGGAGATCATTCTACACAAAGTGTCACAAGAATGGGAAAACAAACACCACATATATTTACCATCAAATTGGAACTAATTGATCAACACCTATGTGCACATATGGAAATAAAGTTCATTGGAAATCAAGCAGATGGGAGGGGGAGGAGGACATGAGCAAATTCATACCTGGTGGCTACAATGCACACTTTCTAAGGGATGAGCACAATTATAACATTGACTCAAATGGTACAAAAGCAATTTATGTAACCAAAACGTTTGTAGCCCAATACTATTCATAAAATAAGAAAGAAAAGAAAATCAAGGTGGATTTTGTCAGATAAGGGTTGACTACAATAATGTAACTAAACAGAGCACCTATTCTGTTGCATCTAGTATGATTAATTAGAAAAGTTCAACACATCTTCTAGTGTCTGGTGTACTAGTATTAATTTGCAAATGCATTCCTTTTAATTCCTGTTGAGCAGAATTAGGATCATTTCACATTCACCTGACATGAAAAGTATTTCATATTTATGACTGTTCTTCAGGAACATATTAACGCTATATGATACAAAATATCTTTTATTATTAATACATAGAAATTCCACAGTGGATCTCACTGGTCCTCTCTATTGATGATATGATGTGAATTAAACTTGGTAATTAGAAGTGGCAAATATTCTGAATGCCCTCAGAATGCACATGTATATAAGAAGATAGGGAGATAAAACTTACCGAGACTCAGGGGGCTATAACATTGGGTGAATTTTGGGGAGTCTATGGTCTAGAGCATGCTGGAACATCAAAGATAAGGTCATTGTACCTTGCACCTTCTATACAAAGAAAGAAGAACAACAGTTACTAGTTTTCTTTAAGTTTTGGAAAGAGCTGAGAACATTTTGGAGTGTAGATTGGATTCTTTCTGCAAGTGACTTGGTAATCTCTCAGTTCTGAATGGGGTCCAGAACAAAGAAAGGATATGTAGCATGTTCAGGCTTCAGTATACATGGTCCTACATGTTGGTACATTTGAATTATGAGATATCATGGTCCCAGAGATACCTGTCGTAAACAGGATGCAGTATCGAGTTTCTCAGTCTTAATAGCAGAGTTTCAATGGTAACTCTGGGGCAAGGTCATGCCATCTTCAACCAAGAATTACATGCCATTTGTAAAGCACCTTTAGGCCTGCTTAACACTTGATAATAGCACTACAAATGATTACATGACAAGAGATGTTCATCATGAACTGTGTAGTCAGAGCCAACCAGTCATTGGATTGATTGAAAATTATACCAATCTATTTGTCTTACTTAGTTTTGTGTTGCCATAACAAACACAAAATTTATAAAGAGTAGAGGGTAATTTGTAAAGAATAGAGGTTTATTTAACTCACAGCTTTGCAGGCTAAAATGTAGAAGCAGTATGGGACCAACATCTGTTTGAATTCTAGTGGGGGCCATATGCTAGGTCGTAACATGGCAGAGATGTTCAAAGGGGAAGTGGACACATGCCAAGACAGAAGCAAAACCTGAGAGATATCCTGGCTTTACAACAACCTACTGTCATGAGAACCAATCCATCATTATTAGAGCTAATCTAGTCTTGCCAGAGTAAAAACTCAGTTACTCACTACCTCAAGAATGGCACCAAGTCATTCATAAGGGATCTTCCCCTAACCCCAACATCTCCCCGCTAGGCCACACTTCCATATGATCATATTAGGGATCAAATTTTAACATGAGTTTGGTGGGAGGGAACAAACCATATCCAAACCATAACATCATATTAAAATGGATATAGTACATTCAGATGAGCATGGAGAAGGTCCAGGAGATATTGGTGAGTTATATAAATAGTTCAGATCTTACTTCACCTGTCTCTCGTGCACTGATGTCTCTCCCTCACCTCTTATCTATGGCCTCATGTAGTTTGCCTTTGGGCAGTTGACAGTGGAGGAAAAACATTGACTTAATACATGGATGGTGGGCTTGGTATGTTGGCATAGGACAGAGAGTGGTCTGCCACTCTATAGCTTGCCTCAAAGGTGAACATGGAAAATATTGGTGAAAAGCAATCCTTCCACAGGGCAAAATTTTGAATAGTACAGCTGAAGATCTACTTTGGGCTAGTGAAAATTGTGCTGGAATAAGGTTAACACAGACTCCTGAGCAGTGGTGAATATTTTGGCTGATTAGTCAAGGACCTGGAAAAAGCAAGACTTGAAGACTGGAGAAAAGTGAGGTTGGGCATATTTTAAATTTTTGAATGTCACATTGTTGGCATGCACAGGGCAATAATCAGAGTCAAAAGGGCTACTGAAAACAAACAAGCATATTTACTATCTCATTCAGTGAGGCTCGGCCATTTTCTGTCCTAAACCACCCTGATGGATGCACAATAAGCACTCAAAGTGGATGAGATAGGATGAGAGAGATGGGATCAGGAACACCCTACCTGTACTACAGTTTGTTGGATCTGCCAGCATTCAAGCCAACACAGTTTCTTTGCAGTGCTACTAACAAATTGTCTAACATCATAACATTCTACATAATGTTACCTCAGACTAAGGGTAAATGAGACATGGCAATGGCATATACCCATGGGAATACTATGGCCCTATTATATATTGTATTTCCTAGAGGCTGACATCTCAATAAAAGATTGGAATAAACCTAAAACACATCCAAGGTGCTGTGAAGACACCCTGAAAGATTTGAATGCTGTCCTCGGAATGAGACATAACCTTTGAACTGCTGGCCACTATATGATTCTGTGACCACAATAGCTAGAATACATGGCTTTGGGAACCAAAGGCTAGAGTAAGCGTAGCTACTCCCACCATCAGCTACATTGAATTTCTTGGGAAATTTATACTTCCCATCCTTGTAACTGTAGGCTCTGCTGGGCTAGAGGGTCTGGTTCCCAGGGGTTGATACTTCTACCAGGAAAGAGAGAAAGTTTCTCCTAACCTATGGCTATCGCCACTTCCTGATCACATTTGTGTATTCATACCAGTAGTTGAGCAGTGGTTATTCACTCTTATTATCATGAGAAAATATATTGACTTCGACTTATTTGCATGAGGGAGGAAAAACTACATCAAAATCCAGAGATTTTACTGGGACGCCTCATGATGCTTCCAAGCCCAGTGATGACATAAAAGGACAGTTGCAGCAACCATGGCCTGATAAGAACATGATAATTCCAATTATCATATTGTTAATTAAAATACCTATAATAAAACATCTTTTAAAATACACCCTAGGACAACTAAATGGAATTCATATCATTCACTGCTTTCTCTCAAACTTTATTATTTTTCGATTATTTTCCTATTTACAGAATTAATGCATGTATATATTTTCATAGAATAGTGACATAAAAGCACAATATGAAAGGAAAATTTTTTCCTTTCTGTTTTACTATACCATTTGCACCGTTAGTTGGAAGAAAGCCACCTTCAACAACTCCATTTCTAGAGCTTCTAGCAATTACCATTTTAATGTTATATAATCTATTTTCTTAACAAATTGTTGAACTAAATGTCTTCTTTAAGCTCTATCCATTATATACCATTTATAAATTATGAAGAATTTAGCTCATAATTATTATCATAATTCCCTCCATCTACTCATTCTTCTAATAATTACCTTTAGGCCTTTAAACATTTCCCATTATCATCTATTTATTGAATAATCCACCAAGAAGATTATCCACTTTCTTTCTTCTAGGCATATTGAAAAACGTTTTTACCAAAATTCAAGTAAAGTGCATGGAGCTATCCAGAAAGAAACTGATTCTTGTTTCTTTCTATTTTTATTTTTTACTTTATTTATTCAAAGGAAATTTTATGTGCAAGCTCTTAAAACAAATTACATTTTCATAGCTTCTCTCATTTTTTAATGTGTTTCCTCATCTATGAAAAAGTTTATTACCCCTGGTCTGGCACAGTGGCTCACACTTGTAAATCAAGCAACTTGGGAGGAAAAGTTGGGAGGATCGCTTAAGGCTAAGAGTTCAATGCCAGCCAGGTTAACACAGAGAGACTCCATCTCTAAAACATTTTTAAAAATAACTGACTGTGGTGGTGTGCTCCTGTGGCCCTAGCTACATAGGAGGCTGAGGCAGGAGAATCCCTTTAACCATGAGCCTGAGGCTATAGTCAGCTATGATCTCACTACTGCACTTCAGCTTGGTGACAAAGTGAAACCTTGTCTCTAAAAAAAAAAAATTACCTT
>VBSM01003039.1:9996135-10034405 GCA_008086735.1 Cheirogaleus medius | reverse complement strand
CCAGAGACCATGCATCCCAACAAGTATATGCAATTATATTTCTAATGTCTCAAAAGTAAGGAATACTCATTTGCTAGAACATAAGAGAGAAGCTATCACAGTAATAATGCATCACCATCCTTAATTTAGACTTCTAAATTAAATATATTGTAATAAACTTAAATATAATAAAATACACTCATGCCAAAACTATGTTGTTGATTACTATAGCTTCATTGTCTTTTTTTGGTTTTTTGAGTTGAATTTAATATTTATTCAATTACATCAATTCATGGTACTCCAGAAAGTATTTCTGGATCCTGCTAAAAAGTAAATTCTGATTCAGTTTGTAGAAGGGGCTAAGATTCTTCATTTCAAATTCCATTGTGATACCTATACTTCCATTCTGCTGATGACAGGTTAAGTAGCAAATAACGTAAGTCGATACACTTTTGGATATCAATAGAAATTAAATAAAATATTTTTCAATACAAAGAATGGTTAAATTCTAACATTAATTTATCTAAATGAAAGAGACAAGCAGATATTACATTTTTTAGTTCTCTTTTTCCCTATTTTTATTTTCATTTAAAATATATTATATTTCCAAATTACAAATACTTTCATTAATGACTCATGTGAATTAGCACTATGACTACAAAATATGAGCACCTTCTACAAGAATATAAGGTAGTGCATGCCTGTAGTTCTAGCTACTCAAGAGGCTGAGGCAGGAGGATGGCTTGAGTCTAGGAGTTGGAGGTTGCAGTGAGCTATAATCATGACACTGTACTACAGCCTGGGTGACAGAGGGAAACTTCATCTCTAAAAAGAATAATTAAAATAAATAAATAATTAAGACATTCACTCTAGGTTTTTCATAAATGACTTTTATCAATTTTAATGCTATTTAATCTATTCCTAGTTGGATGATTTTTTTAAACAATTACAAATAAGTTATGAATACTGCAAATACTTTTTGTGCCTATTGAGATGGTCTTATGAGTTAGTCTTTATTATTTTACACTGGTGAATCAAATTGATTTTCAAATACTAAAGAAACATTACATCAATGGGCATATAGTCAATGTAATCATTACATATTATTATCATATATTATACATATGATACTAATATTTGGTTGAGGATTTTTGTATCAGTGTTCAAGAGAGATATTGGTCTGTAATTTACTTTTTCTTGTTCGTTAGTTTTTTGAAATCTCTGAACATTTATTGCAATGGATCACCAGCAGCAATGGGATGGGGATAAGACCAAACTCACTTGCCCTTCAGATAGACCTTGAAGTTCTGCCATCCTCTGGGGACCTCCTTCAGCCTGCCTTCAGCTGGTTGCTCCTCTCAGTTTTCTCTGCAACTTGATCTGCTATGATTTCAGGCAGCCTTCCTGGCCCTCTGGCCCCAGGAAACAAGTCCTCATGACCAGTTTGTGGTATTTGCGGTAGTTAACATCCACCTGAGTATCCTCCGCATGATTTTACACTGGGGTGCATCCCAGGCTCCCTCCTCCTCCTTAGCCCCCTTCCCTACTTGGCTAGGTGGACAGTTGAATTGGACTGCAGCCACAGTCCCTGCGTCTCTGTCATATAATCTGGGCAAGAGGTAGGGAGGCAGTAAGCCCTCCCTGGGGCTGATGGTTGTCTTTCCAGTGATCAGAATCTCCTCAAGCTCCAGCTGGGTCTCCGGCCATCTAGTCAGGCATCCCTTCTTGGACCTGTTGGCTGAGTGCTGTAGCCACCCAGCACCTCTGAGACAGGCCAGGGAAGATTGACCAATTGAGAAGTCAGGCAGATCAGGTGCATAATCTGTGGGTGGAGGTGGCCATAGGTGCTCAGGGAAGATTTATATAAATATATTCAGGCACCTTCAGTGCCTCATAACAGTTATGTTATCAAATCAAGTTGATAAGTATTCTTTCTTGATTTAGAATTGATCTGGAAAGACATTTGAATACATTTTATTTGTGGGAAGATTTATGGCTAAAAATTAAACCTAATAAATATAAGGTTAATCAGATTGTCTATTTCTTTTTTAGTCTGTTTTGGTACATCGTTTTTCTAAAGTTACAGAAATTATTTCTCAAATTTTATAAATTTATACATTTTTATAATTTTTTATTAAATATAAAGTATTCACTTTATTGACTTAAAGTTGTTTATAAATTTCCATTATTATTCTTTAAATGTTTGAAAGATTTATAATGATGTCCCCTCATTCATTCTTACTATTAGTAATTTTTATGTGTGTGTGTGTTTTTTTCATCATCTAAGTCTTGCAATCTTCTAAGAGGTTTACTAACTTAATTAACTTTTTCAAATAACTACCATTTGCTCTTATTTTCTTTTTATTTTTGTTCTCTCCTACATCTTCATTCCATTTATGACTGTTTTTGTTATTATTCCTTCCTTGTATTTGCTATGGGTTAAATTGTTGTTTTTAAATTTTTCTTAATGTGGAAACATCTCTCATTGCTTCTAAACATTTCCTTTTTCTAATGTAGTACTTTTGTGATAAGATTTATTTTTTAAGTGAAACATTAGCCCTGTCTCACAAATTTACGTAGGTTGTATTTTCATTATTAAACTTGAAATATTTTCTAATTTCTCTGGTCTTTCATTTTTTAATCCACTGATTATATAGATGTTTTTTGTTTAATTTCAAATATTTGGTGATTTACCAGATGTAGTACAGTTATTAATATGCAATTTAACTAAATTGTGATCAGAGCACAAACTATCACCTTTTAATCCTTTAAAGTGTAATAAATTTTGATATTTGGCCTGGCAGCTGGTATACTTTGTTGAATATCAGTTTGTACTAGAAAAAAAAATGTGTATGCTGTATCTGTTATTTGTAGCGTTCTTTAAATGACACTTTTGCTCTTTTGGTTCATAGTTCTCACATTTTCTATATTCTTATCTATATTCATTTACCATCAGTTTTATCTATTACGAAAGAACTACTTTAAAAACCTTCAGCCTTTACTTTTATTTAAGTTTTCCATCTGATCAATTTGCTTTCAGAAATTTTGAAACACTCTTATTAAGCACAGAAATATCCAGGATTTTGTTAAAAATGAGAGAAATAGAATGATGCACACAATTTCCTATAAAATATTGCCTTACAATGAAAAGCACTTCCCGGATTTGTTGAGTTTATTTGACTTATATCAGATGTGTGTTAAAAGACAGACTTCAGAAAAATTAAATTTAGCAGAGTTTATTTAAGCAAAGAACAATTGGTAAATAGGGCAGCACTCAGAACCAGGAAACTACAGAAAGCTGTATCCAACAACGTGGGCAGGCAGTATTTATAGACAGAAAAAGGTAGTAATATGCAGAAACAGATTGATTGGTTACAACTTTGCATTTGCCTGTATGCATATGGTTTGATCAGTTAGCAACCTGTGATCACCTGACACAGCTTATTATGAGAATATACTCTTTGTTTGCAATTTGCTTGCATTATAAGTCAGGTTGTGGTTTGCTACATAGGGAGGCAGCTTTAGGCTAAATTTGATTTAACTTAACATGTGTGAAATAATATTTAATAAGATAATTGGAGGCTTATGTATTTTGACATTCATAGCAAAATAATTCAAATTTAGGGATTTTTATTTTAAATTGCTTAATAGTAAGACTGTCCTGATAGTTGCAGCAAGTTTTCTTTAAAATATATCATCAGAAGAAACATATTCTAATCTTCATGGTAGCCTTAAATTGATAGAAATAATTTTGCTCTGGGAAGTAACTTCCTTAGAAAAATCAATTCCAGCTCTTTACTTTCAATGTGCATGACCTTGACCTCATTTATTTGTACTTCAGATTTCTGATGTGTAAATTTGGCTTGTTGAGAAAATTGAATGAATTCATACATGTAAATATATTTTTAAGTGGAAACTACTCATTAAGATCCTAAATGTCACCTAGTAGAATGATCATAACTTTATAAATATAATTATTCGAATTTTATGAATTTTACTCAAGCCAGGTAGATAGATATGGACAAATAGAGAATGTATTAATTCCTCAACCTTCTTTTCTCAGTATCTTAGTTAGCTAATATACAGGGGAAATCCGATTTTTATATCTACTCTGTAGAAGAAACAACATTTATCTGGTTTCAATGACCTGATTTAAAATCCAAATGTCTGTAAAAAATGTAGTGCCACTTGGACTTTGTGAAAAATTTCCTCCTTGTGAAAGCAAATAAATGAAACCACAGGCTTTAACAGATTTTTGAAAGAATTATTTAATTCTGGTACTTTCAAATCTTTATTTTCAGATATAATGACACCAGATATAATGACAATAAGGCAAAATAAATAAAATTAGCTATCTTAAGGTCTTTAGAGAGTCATTCCTTCTCTGCCGATTCTCATGATCCTTCTAATATCCAATAAAAAGAAAAAGAAGAAAAATGTAAAGTAGAAAAAGGTTCACCTCTGAAGAAATTAAAATAAAAAAATTAAAGGAGGCTAAATCAAATTTTAAGAATCCCAATGTTTCCTCTATTTTAAAAAGTTCCATAAAGAAATTATGTAAACTACTTCAAGAAAATTGAATTTCAAAATCTTAACTTTTTGGGAAGATGCATGTTGACTGAATTCAAACTTCATGTAAGTAGAATAACTATACCCAGAAAGATATCCTCTGTGTCTGTCTAGACTATAAATATTCTGTCCATGTCATTGTCAGATTATTGACAAAATTCTTCTGGGAAACATATGGTTGACTGAGTTATAACAATGTTAAATACCACCTGTGTCCCTAATTAGAATGCTTCAATTCAGTTAATTCTAAATATCAAAATCATGCTCATTACTCTTTACCAGAGCTAAATCAATCACATAATAATGAGTAATATTAAGATGTCAAAGCTGTTTGGAATTCCTGAGGTCAATTGCACATAAAAAGGATCAAATACAGCCATCACGGCCCACTAAAGTACAATTAGGTACAGATTACTCTTCTTCCCAACAATGTATCACCGGTTCCAGGCCCAATGCCTAGAGACCTCTAGGCATATAGTATTTTTGAATTAGTGTATAAATACATGATGAATGGAGTAAGTGTCTTCACCTGTCCAAAAAGCAGTGAAATCAAAGGATCAGTGAGAAGAAGCAGATGAAAAATGATAGAATATATTAATGATAAAATGATTCATATTGTGAAACAAACAAGTGAATTTTTCACCCTTACACCTAGGTTTTGTAATTTGTTTGGAAAGAACAGATCCAGTGGATCTAGTGTAGAAACTAAAAACAATGAATAGCCATTACTGAGCTGAGTGATACTGAGGTACGGTTCAGTTTAGTCATTATACTAGTATCTCTAAACCCTTTGCATGAGAGTGGCAATAAAAAACAACAACAACAACAACAAAAAACCAATGCTAGTGCTCCATTCCCAGGCATTGATTATTTTGGGTGTATCCCAGGCACTAGGGTTTTATAAAGCATCTCAGATGATTTGAAAATGTAGCTAATGTAAGAAATAAGATTTAGTCAGATGAAGAAATTGAATTTCTATCCAGATAGAGGAAATAGTCTATTAAAAAATACAAACATGAACCATTGTAATGTAAGTATTGCAGGACCATACTTGGAAATAGAGGGAGGTGGAGAGTATATACAGATGAAATTGAGAAAGGAAAACACAAAGAAATTTGTACTAAACTTTTAGAGGCCAGGATTTTGCTGTAGACAATGAGAAGGAATTTTAAGAATTTCAAGCAAAAAATGGCAAATCGTGGTTAATGGCAAATCAGATTTAGTTATTAGGTTAAACCTTCTCACAGAGATGTTGTGGCTGCATTCAGAGAGTTAGACTAGATAAATACTTCTTTTAAGATTCTCACAATATTATAAATATGATCATTATACCTGATGATCAGAATTAGAAGAAGAATAAAGATGGTGAGAAAGAAAAATATATGAGTATGTATATAGGTTTTTATTAAATTTAATTGATTTATTGGATTTATTTTATGTAAATAAACTAATATCTGATTTTAATGAATGGGCATATGAGAGTATAATTGAATTATGATACTTCTATCAATATTAATATTAATTATAATGTATTAATATTTGATAATAGATATTTTAATTTTTTATTGCATTATTTACCCCCAAATTAAGACAGGAATATTTCAGTGATCAGATTATAATATCTAACATTTATTAAGGATTTAGTTTGCTCCAGGCACTGGGACACACTTTTACACACATAGATTCTTTCCCTTTTTATTAGAGATTTTGAACTCACTATGTTGTTATGTCTATTTAAGATATATCAATTTTGAATCAAAGGAATGAAGAAATTTTGCCAAGTCTCAGAAACAATAAGTAGTCAAGTCCCAGTCTTTGTTAACACAATGTGCAGCTGTTAACCACGATCTTATTTTCTTTTTAAAAATTATCTCCTCTAGTTAGATAAAGGAAGGGGGAGAAGAGTGTAGAAAGAAGGAAGGAGGATAGTCGTATTAGCTTTCCAGTGTTGCATAGCAAATTAACACAGATTTGTGCTTTAAAATACCACTGATGTATTATTAATACCTCTAAGTTTACATGGTTCCAAAATTTTGACACCAAGTGGCTGAAGTGGTACTTACATGGTCAAAAAATGAAGGTGTCCCCAACTGGGCTCTTATCTGGTAGATCTGAGGAAGGACCAGACTCTAAGCACGTTCTGCCTGTTGATGTAGTTCAGTACCACATGGTTGCAGGTCCTAGGTCATTGTCAAATTGCTGGCTGTCAGCTCTCTGATTTTAAAGGCTGCCTGAATTCCTTTTCATGTGGTCTTTTAGTATTCAAAGCCAGCAACATATGCCAAGTCCCTCTCATGTTTCAGATCTCTTTGACTTCTGCTGCTGCTGTTGCTGCATCTCGCTGACTGCCTTTTCTGCCTTCCTTCTGCCACCAGCCAGAGAAATGTCTTTGCTCTATGGGCTCATGCTACTGAACAACTATATGTTAAGGTAAATTGACTTTGGACCTTAATTACTTTTGCACAATCACAGCAGTCCCTAGGTTAATGTTTAATTGAATAACCAAAAGATGGGAATCTTGGAGGGTAGAGATTATTTTTAGAATGATGCCTACCAGAGGAAGATACAATTGCACACATATACAAACATACACACACATACACATATACACATGCACTTATACATATATCCCCCAACAAAGTTAGGATTCATAAGCTTTTGGCCAGTGGTATAAACTATTAAAGTAAAGAATCTGTAGATGACTATTAAGATGGTCAAAGGAGAGACAGGCCTATTCCAACCCTGGGAACACTAACTGCAGTTTTGAGCAATGGGATTAGGAAAAGAGAAAAAAGATAGAATCCAAATAAAAGTAGGTGACTAAGAAATGGATGTTTATCTCCTCTCTGGAAACTAAGGCAAAGAGCATTTTTAAAATGTCAAATAGATTTTCTATGTCAAATTCTGAAAACACATAAAATAATGTTTCACAAGCAAATGTTGGATTCAACCGTTAATTATCCCAGTGATAGCTGGGGCGATGGCGTAATGAAGTACAGAAATTGAACATCAGGATGTCAAGAGATATGGATGGATGTGACAGGATATAAAGTGGAGTAATTTTGGGAACCTTGAATGAGAAGATAAGGAGAGTTTTAGGACAGGATCTAGAGGGCATTAATAACAACAACAAAAAGACTCTGTCTCTACTTTTAAATTTTAATATAAAAGAGATATGAATATGATGGGAGGGTGGAATGTTAAATACAGCAGGAAAAAAGATTCATAATATTGAAAAGAAAGGAAGTTCCTGATAGAAAAATGTATTAGAATAAATATGAGGGAAGAGGTCCAAGACCAATAGCTTCAAATGATAGCCTGATATAATATCTAGGCTTTGAAAAGATTCTTTAATAAGTCTACACTTGATCTTAGCCAAAAGGCCGAGAAGCGATTCTTTAATAAGTCTAAAGAAACTTTCCCTGTGTCTCTGTATATCTGCTCACAGATCCATTCATCTAAAAAATAGAAACATTTTCATTCACTGCATTAAATATTTGAGAAAAAAATGAAAAAAAATACGAGAGGGACTAAACATATGGGGAAAGAAGAAAAATAATAAAATTTTCTGAAGTTCTTAAAGTCCAAACCCAAGGAGTCATATATATATATATGTATGTATATAAAACATGTTCTCACCCTGTCACCTAGGCTGGAGTGCAGTGCCACATTTGTAGCTCACTGTGGCCTCAAACTCCCTGACTCAAGTGATCCTCCTGCCTCAGCCTCCTGAGTAGCTAGGACTACAAGTATGCACCACCACGCCTGGCTAATTTTTTTAAGTTTCTGTATAAACGGGGTCTTGCTATGTTGCCTAGGCTGGTCTTGAACTCCTCTCAAGTGTCACTCCCACCTTAGCTTCCCAACGTGCTGGAATTACAAGCATGAGCCACTGCACACAGATGGATTTTGCTACTTTTACATGCACTTGTGTGCATCTAAAGTTCTTTGCAATTTCATCATGTGCATTCATATAACCACCCCATATTCAAGGTACAGAATTGTTTGATCACCACAAATGCCACCCCCAGCTACTCCCTTATAGTCACAGCCATCCCCCTCCTGCTTCACTCCCTCCCATCCTGTTCCTAATCCCTGCCAACCACTTGTCTGTTATTCATCTCTATAATTTTGTCATTTTGAGAATGTTATAGAAATGGCATATAGTATGTAACCTTTTGAGATTGGCTTTTTTCACTCAGTATAATTTCTGATGTTTCTATATTAGGTAATACATGTTAATGATTATGATTTTATATTTGTCATGGGATAAAGTGATATTAAATTGTCCACCTTCCCAGATTCACCTAAAGGCTGGTATTATTTCTGACTTATATTGGCATCTTTCTATTACTTCATTTCTTAAGGAGTTTTACCTGTAAACATGAATAAGGTAATGCTGGTTAAATATTATCTAACCACTGCATACTAGAATGTCTTCAGGTAAGTGTTCAAATGTTACATTTTGTCCAAACATATGGGGGGGTTGTCTCTTACCAGATAAAGGTGTTTCACGAGAATTTCTTCTTTTTTATTTAAATAGATTTAATGGGTACACGTGATTTTTCATTACATGAATGAATTGTATACTGGTTAAATCAGTGGTTTTAGTGTGCTTGTCACCTGAATAATATACATTGAACCCAATAGGTAGCTTTTGATCCCTCACCCTTTTTCCAACCTCCCCTCTTCTGAGTCTCCGAAGTCCCTTATACCACTCTGCGTGACTATGTATACCTATTGGTCAGATCCCACTTATAAGTGTGTACATGCAGTATTTGTTGTTTCCATTCCAGAGATAATAGTCCTTCACTTAGGATGATGATTTCCAGTTCCACCCAAGTTGCTGTGAAAGACATAATTTTATTTGTTTTTATGGCTGAGTAGTATTTCATGTGGTATACATATGTACCACGTTTTCTTTATTCACTCATCAGGTGATAGGCATTTAGGGTGATTCCAAATCTTTGCAATTGTAAATTGTGTTGCAATAAACATAGGAGTGCATGTGTCTTTTTATACAAAGACTTCTCTTCTTTTGGACAGATAGCCAGTAGTGGGATTGCTAGATAAAATGATAGGTCTACTTTTAGCTCTTTGAGGGATCTCCATATTGTTTTCCATAGAGGTTGTGCTAATAAAAATGTAATAGCTTCTTGTCCTGTTCATTGAGGTAAAAATCATGTTGGAATTTAACCATTCTTAGTACTGAAAAATATTTTATTTCATTTCATTTGTCTGTTGATATCCAAAGAATGCATACTTATGTTATTTGCTGCTTAAACTATGATCAACAGAATGTCCGAATTGGTATAACAATGGAGTTTGAAATGAAGAATCTTAGCCCCTCCCCTTACAAACTGAATCAGAATTTGCTTTTTGGCAGACTCCTGTGTGATTTTAAAATTTGAGAAGGAACTTAAAAAAAAAAAAGACAATGAAGCCATAATAATCAATATAGCATGGTATTGGCACGAGTGCATTTTATTGTATTTCAATTATATTACAATATTTTTAATTTAAAAATCTAGATTAAGAATGGTGATGTGTTATTACAGTGATAGCTTCTCTCCTAGCAATATTCTAGCAAATGATCATTCTTTACATTTGAAATATTAGAAATGTTATATTTCAGCTGAATTGCATATGCTTGCCGGGATGGATGTTCTCTGATATTTCCTTTGAATAACTTTTCCAACTACTATATCATGCTTCTCTAACGTAACATTGAGTTATATGAAAATGATGGAGAATGTTGCCTTCCTTTCCTTTAACATTTATTACCAGTTCATACCACCTTCCATGTGCACTCATCCACCAATGACAAACTGGTTGGACAAGAAAATAAATGTTCCTAATGACTGTGCATTACAGGAAACAGGGAGATTGTGAAGAGAACAAAATACTTTTATAACACAGGCAACTTAAAGACCTGCTAAAACTGTGGCAAGAGCAATGTCAACTCATTTTTGCCTGGGGCTATAAAGAAACGATTCACTTTTTCAAGAAAAATATAAAATTTTACTGTAACCTTTATGTTGGGTCATGGTAACATAACAAATAGCCAACCTATCAGGTGACAGAAGATTTTTTTCTTTTTTCAGAAAATCACTGAGTCATGAACTTGGTCTAATTTCTGTTCATATTTAACTAATTTTCATGTACATTTTTGGAGTTTATGTCATTTACCCAAACCTTGGGAACCAGTCCTTCAAATTTCTAAATGCTGTTGCCAACAGATTGCTACAGAAAAGCTATTTTGCCCCAGGTTCCTTCATACTGTCCCCATTTTACTACTGCAGGTTCTGACCATCTGGCGGGCTACTTCTACATAGTGCTAGTGTGTCTGCTGTCACATCCCACATCACCAGGGGTTATCTCAAATAATTGCTCATCCTAAGCAATAATAATACCTCTTGAGGCTAAGAGCAAGTTGTTTATATATCTGTACTGCCCCCAGCATTATCTAGGCATTTAAATTGAAAAATTAAATAAGCTTTCTACAGCTAGCTATTAACTACTGCTCAATATACCAGGAACCTCTAGGTATGTAGGCCAGAGACTATTAATGTGAACTGCAAGAGACTATCCCAGGTTAATTTGTTCTGGTGGACACTGTCCAAGAAAAGTGATCTCTCCCTTCTGGTGCAGAGATGAATTATATAGAAATGCCGGGGCATCTTTGCATAACAGGTTTTCTCTTCAAATGCGAAGACTTGGAGCAATAATATTGTTTGTTAATGAGCACAGATTTCATGGAATTTTAAAAACAAAAATTAGACTGCAAGGAAGAAACCAATGTGCCTGGATTTTCTCACCCAGTTCCATTCTGTATAATAAAGCAAACCATTTAATTTTATTTTTTCTGACTTTCTAAAAGTTCTATAAATTCAATATTTTTTACAGAATAAAAAATTATGCTATTAAAACTATGACTTGATTTTTTTCCCTTTTTTATTTCAGCATATTATGGGGTACAAATGTTTAGGTTACGTATATTGCCCTTGCCCCACCCGAGTCAGAGCTTCAAGCGTGTCCATCCCCCAGACAGTGCACACTGAACCCATTAGGTGTGAATATACTCAACCACCCCCCATATGCCTGACACCCGATGAATGCTATTGCTATATGTGCACTTAAGTGTTGATCAGTTAAAACCAATTTGATGGTAAGTACATGTGGTGCTTATTTTTCCATTCTTGGGATACTTCACTTAGTAGAATGGGTTCCAGCTCTATCCAGGATAATACAAGAGGTGTTATATTGCCAAGGAGAATGTTTATACTTTAAAGAATTTTCTTTAAAAAAATACTCTTGGGAAATTAATGCTGATTTCCATTGTTCACAGGGTTGACATGTGAGCAGGTGTGTCACATTTGAGAAACCATTGGCTATAGCTGAGTCCCAGTCCATTTTGTGCTGCTATTACAGACTACCTGAACTGTGTAATTTTTAATGAACAGAAATTTACTTTCTCACAGTTCTGGAGGTTGGGAAGTCCAAGATCAAAATACTGGCATCTGGTGAGGGTGTTCTTGCTGCATCATCCCATGGCAGAAGGTAAAAGAGGAGAGAGATCCCATTCCTGAAATCTTTTTTTTATAGTAACATTAATCCATTCATGAGAAGGAGCCATCAAGACATAAACACCTTCCCTTAGGCCCCACCCTCCAATACTATTGAATTGGGAATTCAATTTCAACATGAGATTTGGAGGGGAAAAACATTTAAACAATAGGAAGCATTAATTTATCTTACCTAAAAGCTATGACCCCCTAGGTGGAAATCATACCATGTCACAATATAAAGAAGGATATGTGTGTCCATACATATGGGTGTACATATGCATATACATGCATACACATATGTGTATGCATATATATGAATACATATGTGTATGTTTGTTGTGATTTAAAAGAAACTGTGGTTTTATACAATTGAACAATAGATTCTTTTCTTTCAAACTATCTTATTTGGTTTTAAACCTGATGGGGTTCAGTACACGCTACCCCAAAATGTGACACCTTGGCATTTGAGAAAACTGAAGATGCAAGAAGGTCACTGTCACCTTCCCTTTGTCTCTTTTCCCCTGAACTAGGTCATAAATCCTATAATTATCTGACCTTCCTCGAAAGTACATCATAAAACACTCAGGTCAGAGGTACTCACCCTACCCTTAGAAGAAAGGAATATACTCATTTCTGAAAATATGAGGACATAAAAAGAATCTGAACAAAAAAATCTTATGAAGTTTCTACCAGTCTATTGCCATTAGATCATATTCTTTTTGTGTAGTCATACATTTACACAATTATTTACTTCATAAAACTTAGCATAAAAATTCATAGGTTTCCATGTTTCTTTGAGTCTTCATTTCTGAAGGCTCCATGTCATATAAAGCCTGTATTAAATAAATTTGTATGCTTTGCTCTTGTTTATCTGTCTTTGTTATAGGGGCCTGAGCTATAAACCTAGCAATGAGTAAAAAGGAAATCTTTTCCCAAATCTAAATGATTAAACCTAAATCTAAACCTATAAATTTAAATGTCAATAGTTTACTACTTGCTTTTCGTTCAGTGGCAAAATTCATTACCTGTGAAATGAGCTTAAGGCCAAAAAGAGGGGCTTTTTGTTGTATCTTTCTCTCCCTAACCTCACCACACCAACCCCCCCCCACACCTCACAAAGTATTCTCCACCTGCAGAGCTGACAAAAACTTCTTCAGAGCAGAATTTCCAATTGTTGAGCATGTGTTAAGCATCAGTGATGATGACAATGTGGTTAATGTAAAAGTATCTTCCTAATGAGCTAAGGGGAGTGAAAAATTTTACTGTATATAAAACTATTAATATATTTTTAACACAAGGAAGAATATCTGTAAGTTTGTCCATTTACTTTTCATAAAATATTTAAATCAGCAATTGAACAATAAAATATTTTTAAAATTTTATCAAGTAATTTATATACCATTGGTTGAATAATAGAAGAGCAAGAATAATATGTGGAAGCATTAAACTTTCTTTTGGAGGTCAATCTTACTCCTATTAATGTTATACTTGATTTTACAACACTTCATCAACAATGTGATTAGAAGTCTTGGTGATATCTTAGGCAAGAAGGTTTTCTGAGCAGCTACTTTACCATTATTATACAGTGACTACATTGTCTAATATGCCAATTCTCTAACAAATTCACTGTGAGACACTTTTTGTGTAGCTAAACATAGCCACTCTAATCACTAAAAAAAAAGGTCTAAAATTATCAGAGACTTACTCGACTTATTATTTATAATATTATTCAGACTTGATAATATGAAACACAATAAGCAAAATTTTAGCAAAAAATATTTGTGCTTGTGGTCAGTTTGATATGTGGAAGTAGAGCTCCGGAGAGTAATCTGAGATGAATGTACAGTTAGGCATTATTTACATAAAATAATAATTTGATCCATGGATCCATTATTATACTTATTCGATAAAATAGAATGGTGAGATAGAGGCATATTGAAGAATCTTATTGGACAGTAAAGAAGACGTTAATAAATAAAGAAATGAGGGAAATAATTCTTAAAGAAATGGAAGAGAGACCAGTCATAAATCTGGGTGAGCAAGTATCAAGAAAGAAGGTTTGGCTCACAGAGTGGAATAACTAACATTGTAGGGACAAAATTAGAAAAAGTCATTATTGTGGCCATCTAAGTATTTCACAGCCATTCGTCTAAAGAGCAATGTATAAATTCATTCACCAGTGCTTGCTAATAATACCTTACCATCTGTCATGTGGTTAGGCCAAACACAATCCAGATAATCACATTTCTTTAATGATGTTCTTTGTGAATTTGAAGCTATCAATGTTTTGTGAGCTTTGCTAATCATTCGACACTATTATTAGTCATCATCAGAATATATTTTTGAGTAATTATAATATGAATACAAACATTTATTTGGTGCTTACTATGTTCATATGTGAAACCATTCAATCTTTCCAAAAGCTCTATGAAGCACATATATTTTCTCACTTACTGATGAAAAAATTAATGCCAAATAACCTCAGACCATTTGTGTGCTTTAGAGGAGAAATTCAAACCCAAGTAGTCTAGCTCAAATTCATCTTCTTGATTGTTATACTATGCTATAATTTCCTCTTGAACAGCCTTCATAGACATTTGAAAAAAATTTATTTCACAAGAGACCAGAAGTGTAACCTGGCATCAAAATAACATTTTGCTGATTCTGCAAAAATTCTGAAAAAAATTGCAGGGAAAAAATCTGTACACCTAGAGATATATTCCTATACCCAGATCCTCACAATGAAATTGGAAAATATGGGGTAATTAAGCAATATTTTCTGCTAATTAACTAAAATTATTTTACATATACATGAATGTACATACAACACAAATATATACCAATATTAATGTATATACAATGCATATATACATTGATGAGTAATTTCATAAATGTCAATCTTTATAAATATAAGCATGAACAAATTTTAAGAACAAATGAAAAAGAAATATTTATTAATTAATAGTAAAAGAAAATAATATTAAAATATAACTTTGTACAATTTTAATTCCATATTTCCTCAATGTGGAGGAATATCTTCATATTGTAAAATTCACATCCTCACATATATTCATGTGTCTATAAGTGGAATACTTCTTAAATTCAATAGTATTTTACAATTACCATTGATCAGGTGGTAGTCATGATGAAACTAGCTGACACTGTACACATGGGTAAACCTTATTATTTCTGTTAGTGTAACTAGATGCACTGAAGCATTTGAAGTTTTATTTGGTTAAGAAAATGGTGAGTTTTTTAAACTGTTTTGCAAAAATATTCATTGTCATCTTTAGATGAAATGAAAAAAGCAGGACCCTCAAAACTTGGGTTACAGGTATAAATATATTGGGAAAAAAATCTCAAAAACATGATAGAGCAAGTTTTTTAAAGAAATACTACACCACTAACACTATTGATGGCACAGAGGAGGATATTGAATGGAAAACACAGACTTCAATATCCTGAGGACAAAAATCATTTAGATAAAGTGTTGGATTCTGTCGGTGAAAGTATTTTTAGAATACTTTCACACTTTCTCTTCATTAATGTTTTCCTTTTTACATGTATACAAGAATAATTATATGATAGAAATCTATGGTTAAATAAATCCAAATGAATTCATTTAGTAAATAAAAAAAACTTAAGAAGTCTTATTGATAAGTAAGCGGCATGTTGTACTTAATTGGCAATTTTAATTTTGCTATTTTTTAACTTCGTTATTCTAAATAAAATAATCACATATCTAAACAATGACAGTGTTTAAGATTTGATATAAAGTATAATTTTCTAATTACCTTGCATTTTTCTTTCAAGGAATAGAAGGTAATGGTATTTTTAAGTTCCTGTTGTAAGTACAAGTGCAGTAATAAAATAGCAGGAAGAAAAGAATTCAGAGTATATTATTCTTCACTACAATATGTTTCCAATTGTTACTTAAAAGCTGTAAAGTTCAAAAAGTATAATTCATTCTGTATTTTAAACACTCAGTTATATTTTAATATAAGTATAAATTTTTTACTAACAATATTGTTCTATTTATATTCATCAATTATCAATTCTTCAGGGACATTAGGAGACTACATGTTAAAAATTTTAATTATAGTTATGCCACCAGAAGTTTAATTACAGCTTGCCCACTCAATAACTTGGTGTTTCATTACAACCCTTGCAAATGTTGTTTCAAGAAATGAATACACCTGAATCTCAGGGTCACAGCAAATATATGATTATTATTACAACATAATTTGTATGTTAATATAATATTAATATGATAATATGAGAACAGATTTAATATAATTTATAGATATAATTCCAAGAATCTAATGATATTTGAATTATATGAAATAGTTATCATTTATATGTATGTATATACATGTCTCCAGATATAGCATTTTTAAATCAAATTTGTCATTTTAACTAACATTTTGAATAGGTTTTACTGTTTCATATTTAACACCAATAATTAATGCATATTTTAAATCACTGTGAAAAACTGCATTTTGCACACAAAGTCTAATATTAGCCAATAATTTTTATATGTACACTTAATTTTAGTTCCAACTTGAGAATATTGCTTGTAAAAGATACCAATGTCACTTGGAAGTCAAGAAAAAACTCAATGCTAAAAGAATGATTAACCTACTGAATAAATTTGAGAGGATGTTTAGCATCTCTTTTTCTTGAAAATGTTTATTAGTATACCACTAGTATTTTGAAAAAAAAACATAGGTAGGTATCTTCCTAAAATTTTGAAGGATTTTGAAGGACAAGACTATAATATCAACTCAAGCTGAAAGTATTAATAATTAAGTTCCTTGTTTGTGTTTCTTCAACAATTTCAGTACTTTCTTTTTCCTTTCCTTTAATTCCTTTTTAAAGAATATGCAGATATTAGATAGGATATAGCTTTAGGAAACCACACATCTAGTGATTTATCTTTTGTTCACAACATGCTTATTTCCAGAGCTGGTGAGGAAAAGAGAATAAAGCCAGTGCTTTGTCTAACAGATTTGACTTGCCAGATTGTCTTTTCCCACTGCTTTATTTTTGTATGGGCTGACTGTCCTTAAAGTTATGTAAGAAACTGTAAGAAACCAAAAGGAAAAACTTTCCAGCAGCTATTTTTTCATTGTCATATTCTCTGATGGAAGATTTAGGGAGAGAGTGATTGTATGTCCCGTTCCTTGTCTATTTCTTTGCTTCCCTGTCTTTTGTTCCCTATTTTTTACATTTTTCTGCTAATGAATCCAGTTAACACAATGAAAGCAACATGAATTTGTTTTATTTTGAGTTCCCAGGTGTGCCATTCATTCCAATTTGACAAATAAGTAGGTCAAGATAGTAAAAAGAAATGCTTAATTTTACTGAAAATGTGTCTTAAGCAATTGTAATACAAAACACAAATTACAAAGATAATATTAATAGATGGTTAATCCATCCGTTTGAAGTGTCAGAACTGTTGGAACATAGTATACAATAGTGTGTTTACATTAGGGTTCTGTTATGGTATCACTGGGGAGAAAATATGTGCATAAACAACCATGTCAGTGAATATGGATTTATGCATTCTGAAATTCTGTTTAAAGGTATTAAGGGTATTAAAATTATTTTAATCTATATAAACCTATCAATGCCTATTGGTTAAACTTTTACCATCAAAATGTGCAAGGCCTTCAGTTAAACCTTATCTCTTAACTTCTTTTCCGAGCTTGCCCCACCTCAGATTTTATTAAGTATTTCTTATCTTTCAAGATTTGCTTCAAGTGTCACTTTTTCCAGCACATCTTCCTCAAACTAGAATGGATTGTCAACCTTGACATCATCTCTGTGACCTCTTTGAATTCTTCTCACTTTTTACTCTATACTCTTTTGTCATTAAAAAATAAGTTGTATATATTATATATATTTCCTATATATGTCTTTTTCCTGCTATATGCCCTTTAAGCTACTCAACACTTAGCAGAATGGCAGATTTTGCCACTTTGTACCTAGTTAATAAAGGTTTATTTATATAGAAAGGGGAAAACTTCACTTAAAATATGGAAAATAATTTAAAATTGAATACTATTAAAGGTAGCTGTACATGTATGTGTGTGCACATATATATATATATATATCATATATATATAATTTCACAAAGGTGCTGTAGTTAATACCATTATAAACATTTGAGGGGTAAAGAGAGAGAGAGACCCTCTATACCCATACACTTTTTTGATAACAGTAAGAAATAAAGAATGCTAGGAGGATGATATTATTTTTCTGATTAAATAAATGTTTGTAAAGATAGTTTTAATTTCTACTAATTTCCATTTCAATTTTACTATATGACCAGTTCATATGCCAGAAGTCTGAGAAGTTAATATAGATTATTTAATTGCTTCAGCTATTTTTTTAATGGAAATTGTCATTCATAAAAGGTAACAAACCAAGAGGAATTGGTAATCCATTACACTTTAAGGTTCTGCTTTCTCTGTATCCTTGCCAATATTTGTTATTTTTTGAGTCTTTGAAAATAACCATTCTAATTGGGGTGAGATAAAATTTCATTGTGGTTTTGATTTGCATTTTCCTAATGATTGGTGATTTTGAGCACTTTTTTCATATACCTGTTGACCATTTGTTTGTCTTCCTTTGAGACATACCTATTCAGGTCATGTGTATATTTATAATTAGATTATTTGGCTTTTGTTGGGTTGAGTTGTTTGGGGTTTTATATATTCTGAATATTAATCGTTGTCAGATTAAGAGCTTGCAGATAATATCTCCAATTTCATTGATTGTGCATTCACTCTATTGATAGTTTAATCACATTTGTCTAGTTTTGCTTTTGTTTGTGCTTTTAAGGTATTCTTCATAAAATCTTTGCATAGACCAATGTGCCAAAACATTCACCTCATGTTTAATTCAGTAGGTTCATCGTTTTGGGAGTTACATTTAAGTCTCCAATCTATTTTGAGTTGATTTTTTATATGGTGAGAAATAGGGGTATAGCTTCATTCTTCTGCACAGAGATATTCAGTTATCCCAGCATCATTTATGGAAGAGACTAACACTTCCCCAGTGAGTGTTCTCAGAGCCGTTGCCAGAAATCCAGTTTCCTGTAAACATGCGCATTTATTTATGTGTTCTATATTCTCTTCTACTGGTCTACATGTCTGTTTTTATGCCAATACTATGCTGTATGCTGTTTTGGTTTCTGTAGCTTTGTAGTGTGTTTTGAATATTTGATGTCTTCAGCTTTATTTTTTTTGTCCATGATTGCTTTGACTATCTTTTGATTCTACATGAATTTCAGGATTGATTTTTATATTTTTGTGAAGAATGTCAGTGGTATTTTAATAGAGATTGCATTGAATCTGTAGATCATTTTAGGTATTATGGTCATTTTCATAATATTAAGTCATCTAATCTATGAATATGAAATATCTTTCTATTTTTATATCACTTTTAATTTCTTTTATCAGCATTTTTTAGTTTTTTTTTCTTATAGAGACTTTTCAGCTCCTTGGTTAAAGTTATTTTTAGATATTTTATTTTTATATTTATTTTAATAGTATTGTTTTCTTCATTATTTTTTTTCTTTTTCTTTTTTTTCCCCCAGGATATTACAGGGGTACAAATGTTTTGGTTGCATGAATTGTTTTTGTCAGTTTGAGTCAAAGTTGTAAGTGTGTCCAACACCCATATAGTGTACATTGTACTTGTCAAGTGTGATTTCACCCATCTCCCCCTGCTCCTCCCTCCTGCTTTATTTCCACTGAGATTTACTTCCATCTGTGAACATGAGTGCTTATCAGTAAGTTCCAGTGTAATAGTGAGAACATGTGGTGTTGGTTTTACTATTCTTATGATACTTCATTTAGAAAAATGGTCTCTGATTCCATGCAGATTGTTGCAAATGTTATTAATTCATTTCTTATGTTTGAGTAGAACTCCATGGTATCCATATACCACGTTTTATTAATCCACTCAATAACTGATGGACACCTGGGTTGCTTCCACATTTTTGCAATTGTGAATTGTGCTGCAATAAACATTCTAGTGCAAGTGTCTATTTGATAAAATGACTGTTTTTTTGCTTTGGGTAAATACGCAGTAGTAGGATTTCTGGATCATATGATAGGACTACTTTTATTCTTTGAAGAAACTCCATAAGATTATAGTAGTTTGCAGCCCCACCAATAGTGTATAAATGTTCCTTTCTCTCCACATCCACACCAGCATCTATTGGTTTGGGATAGTTTGATAAAAGCAATTCTCACTTAGTTTATGTAATATCTTATAGTGGTTTTGATTTGCATTTCTCTAATGATTAGTGATGTTGAGCATTTTTAATATTTTTATTGGCCATTAGTCTATCATTGAAAAGCTTCTGTTCATGTATTTTGCCCACATTTCAATGGGATTGTTTGATTTTTTTTCTTGCTGATTTGCTTGAGTACTTTGTACCCTTTTATGATAAAAATGCTTAACAAAATAGGCATACCTTAAAATTATAAAAGCCATATATGACAAACCCACAGGCAGTATCATACTGAATGGGGAAAAGTCCCACTCTGAACTGTAATAATGCAACGATGTCCACTGTCACCACTTCTATTCAACATAATGCTAGAAGTCCTAGCCAGAGTAATGAGGCAAGAGAAGGAACTGAGTGTATCCAAATGGAGAAAGCGGAGGTCAAACTATTCCTCTTTGCTGATGATATGATCTTATATCTAGAAAATACCAAAGATTCTGCCAAGAGACTCCTGGAATTGATCAATAAATTCAGCAAAGTCTCAGGTTACAAAATCAATGTACACAAATCAGTAGTATTCTTATACACCAGTAACAGTCAAGCTAATAATTAAGTCATAGACTCAATACCTTTCACAATAGCTACAAAGAAAATAAAATACCTAGGAATATATTTAGCCAAGGAGGTGAAAGATCTCTACAAAAAGCACTACAAATCACCAAGTAAGAAAATCACAGATGATGTAAACAAATGGAAAAACATATCATGCTCATGGATTTGCAGGATCAGCATTGTTAAAATATCCATACTACCCAAAGTGATTTACAGATTCAATGCAGGCCACATTAAAATACCAATGCCATATTTCACAGATCTAGAAAAAAAAATTCTACACATCATTTGGAACTAGAAAAGAGCCAGAATAGACAAAGCAACCTTAAGCCTAAAGAACAAGTCTAGAGACATCACTTTACCAGACTTTAAACTATACTACAGAGCTATAATGATCAAAATAATATGGTACAGGCACAAAAGTAGAGACATATACCAATGAAACAGAAAAGAGACCCCAGATATAAATCCATACACATATTGCCATCTGATCTTTGACAAAGAAGACAGCAGTATACACTGGGGAAAAGAATCCCTATTCAATAAACGGTGCTTGGAAAATTGGATAGCCACATGTAGAAGACTGAAACAGGATCCATATCTCTCACTTCACAAAAATTAATTTAAGATGGACAACAGACTTAAATCTAAGACATAAAAACCATAAGAATTATAGAAGAAAATGTTGAAAAACCTCTTCTAGATATCAGCCTAAGCAATGAATTTATGACAAAGACCCCAAAGGCAATGTTGGCAACAACAAAAATAAATAAATAGGACTTGTTTAAATTAAAAGCTTCTGCACAGCCAAGGAAACAATCAACGTAACAAATAGGCAACCTACAGAATGGGAGAAAATATTCATATGCTATACATTCAATAAAGTGTTTTCTTGATTTATATTTCTACAAGTTTGTTGTTGGTGTGTAGAAACACTACTAATTTTTGTATGTTGATTTGTATCCTGTAACACTACTGAATTTATTTGTTAGTTCTAAGAGGTTTGTTTGGTGTACCTTTTAGAGTAATGTGCTGATGGATCTGCTTTGCTAATATTTCATTGAATATTTTTACATCTACATTTACCAGTGAAACCACAGAATGATGGTGTGTAGCTGTTTTTTGGATCTTGACGAACAAGAAGCTGCATAATGATGACTTCACTCCTCAAGAAATTTATGACTTGGAAGCTCAGATTCTTAAAAGCTAGTTCAGCTCCAATGAAGCAGGTTACTAGACTTATTTGGCCTTTAGGACAGGTTGTCTCAGCTCCGCAACTGCTCTTCCTGGGATGTTAGATACTCTGTCAGCTGAGCCCTGGAATGCATAGCTGCTCAGCTCAGCCAAGGCACAACTTCCCAAGGGTCCAGTGTGTTTCCTCAGCTCATGACCAAGGGGTATGCTTCTTCTGGGTGGCCCAGGCACTATTCCCCTATTATGTAGGGTGCCACTTTATCTTAGGTACTGGGGTACATGACTACTCTGGGCATCCAAGGTATCATTTCCTGGGAGGCAGAGCACTGCTTCAACTTAAGCACCAAAGAGACATGACTACTCTGGGCAGCTAAAGTACTGTTTACCCAGGAGACAGGGCATCATTTCTGCTCAGGCACAAAGGGGTGAAACTTCTCTGGGCAACTAAGGCATCATTTCCCTGTATGCTTTGTGTTGCCTCAGCTCCAGAACTAGGAGACAGGGGACAGAAGTGACTGGGAGGGGTTTCTAGAGCAGCTTTGTCAAGGCACCCTTTCCCTAGGAAATAGTGTCCAACTTTAGCTTGGGCTCCAATGGGCCAGGCACAGGCATGACTGGGAGAGGTAGATGGAGTGGTTTTGCCAAAGGACCATTTCCCTGAGAGGAAGGGTTGTATATGAATTATTTCATCATAACTTTATATTATGCTATGATATTATTTTTAAATTGGTTTAAACAGGTAAAATAATGGAGAATATTTTATAATATATTAGTTTATAACTAGCTAGTATTAATTTACTGAATGTAGAATATGTATTATTATAAAAATATAGCTAAGCCTAAGAGTTTAAATAGCACATCTCTATAATTATAAACCTTCACTGGGGTTGAACATAATCATTCATAATTTTTAGATTGTCTTATTTCTCTTAAGTGTGTAATTTTTCCTATTTTTAAATTTAGGAAGTTGAAAACAATAACATTAAGAAGAAATGCATTAATTGAAAGCCAGCCTAGTCTCAAAAATATGTAAGAGTGGTATAATAGTTCATTGTATTTTACATTTGCTAGGCACATATTGCTGAAAGGCTCTTCACTACACAGACAAAGCTGATAACTTGTAAAATAAAATACCGTGTGCTTATTTTTTATTGCTTGACATTTTCTAATTTATGGTAAATGATAAGTCACAAACCATGTTAAAACATAGCATCAATATCACAGTGTTTAACAAGGCTACAAAGATATAAAGATAACTCTATTTGGCATTGATGTTGAGCTTTCAGCATTTATTAATAAAATCTAAAAGCCCATTAATTTTATGGTTAACAAATAACATGTCAAACATGCACACACACACACACACACACACACAAAACACAGTTGTTTTCCAGGGGTAGCAAATGCAGATAATAAACTGAATAAAAGAATAGTATTTATTAAGGTGAATACAAATTATATTATCTTCGGTATTACTTTGCAGTTAGACTAATTACATCTCTTAATAGCTTTTTGACAGTCATTTTTATTGTAATGAAAATCCTCATATTATTATCATTAGATACCTTTAAAGATTTTTAAACCTAAAGAAGGTAAAGACTGATAACATATAAAGGAATAAGACAAATATGAAACTTTCTACTTTTTTGTCATCCTTTACATTGCTATTCTAAATACTTGACTTCTTTTAAAGTAATATATGTTGTTGTGTATATATATACATGTGTGTGTGTGTGTATTTGGCATGTTATAAGTTGAGGTACCCATAAAAGCTGCAGAACGTAACAATATACTATTACCTAAAAATGGTAGTGTGATGCTTAATTTTATGTGTCAACCTGGCTAGGCCATTGTACTTAGATATTTGTTCAAACACAAATCTAGATGTTGCTGTGAGGGTATTTTTAAGATGAGATTAACATCTAAAACAGTAGAGATTAAATTAAGCAGATTACCTTCCGTAATGTAATAGGAGTCATCCAATTATTTGAAGGACTTAAAAGACTGAAATCTCTGTAAGAAGAAAGAATTCTGCCTCCAGACTGCCTTTGATCTTGATACTGTAATATCAACTTTTTTTGGACCCCCAGCCTACCGACCCACTTACTCTCAAATTTTGCATACATTCATCTGATTCACAAATATTCTAGTTCTGATCTTTCCAGGAACTTTGGAGAATTGTATTCCAAATTCTTTTAAGTTGATCATGGTCATGAAACACTTTATCAAATTAAATTTGAGTAAATTCTTTTTTTTTTCTTTTATTTCATCATATAATGGGGGTACAAATATTGTTAGGGTTACATACATTGCCCCTACCACCCCTCCCCCCCCACATGTCAGAGCTTCTAGTGAGTCCAATCCCCAGGTGGCCCAGGCAAGGCATAAATTCTTTATTCAGTTAAAAATGAGTGGAAGTTTAATGGCCAATGCACAATTTAGTCAGGTATTGTGGAATATATATGCAGACAAACTACAATTCATCCTTCATCTCTGGGTCCCATCAACCGTTGCTGACTTACATTAGATATGTAGCATGAATAAGGAATCATATTTTTGTGGTAAGTCATTAAGATTTTTGGTTTGTCTATTACTTTATCACACCTTAGTGTATTCTGAATGCTACAGCTGATGATGCTAGTTTGAAATACTGAAGTTAAAATGGCCTCATTTCAGAGGATGGAAGGATCTCATAGTGACAGACATCCATTAGTAATAATTAATTTCTAGAGATAAAGTGAATGCAGTTACCAAAGAGCCAGTAGAGTCAGTATGGTCAGAATAGTCTGGTCAATAACTATTTTTTGGCTCTTAGTTGACCATAGAGTCTCTGAAACCAAAAGTTATGAATACCAATTAACTCTCAGCCTGGCTTGTATAACCTTGTCAAATCTCCAGCCACCATAATATATCTATGGATGCTTAGCAATTTCCCAGGCCTATGTAAATTAGTAGACATAAAATCAATTAAGAAAATGTCAGTTTTGATATACTTGAAGAAGAACCACACAATAACACTATAAATATATACTGAAATTATTTGTCTTTCGCATTAAAATGGAATCTGGGCAATTATCAAAGTCACTGGGTATGGGAAAAATACTAATATTATGGAGAAATATTAGATCTCAATCTAAGCTATTAAAAATTCTTGTGAATGAAAGAAAATTTTTAGCTTATGAGTAAGTATAAAACCTTATTGGAATTAGGTGATAATTACAGTTTTGACCCATATGCCTCAACGTATGTCCAAGTACTCTAAACGTATTCTCATTTCAATTTCTCAGAATTTTATAAAATTTAAACTATGTGCAGCTTATTTTGAAAGAAGAGTCAAGGGGAAACCCCTAGAGCCTGTACTCCACAACAAAAACAAAAACAAAGCAAAGCAAACACAAATAATACACACACTACCAACACACATACACACATACAACCCTACAAATATGCTTGGTGGAAATGCAGTGATTTGCTCATATTAAAACATTGAAAGACATAAAAGTGATGATTGCTAACACATCCTTATTTAATTATCCACTTCAATTGGCTCAATAGACAGATGGGACATGGAGAATGACAGTATATAATCATCAGTTTAATTGGGTGATGAATCTTGTTGCAGCTGCTGTCCAGATGTGGTCTCCCTACTGGAGAAGATTAATAAAGCCACTTGTATCTTGCAGATTTTTGATGAAATCAGTTTTTCCACTCTTATAATAAAAATTAGTAACAAGAGAAGGAAATGTTTTTCAAAGGCAGGCACAAATATGCATATTTTACTCTTAGGGAATGCATTACTACTCCATTTCTGTTCCAAAATGGAGCCTCCAGGAAACATAACTGCTCAACATCTCAGATAATATTAATCTATTCAAAATGTTAATGACATCATCCCTTTAGAACCTAGAGAGCAATTGTTCAGCCATTCTATGTTTAGAGGGCTATGGTTAAAACAAGTGTCACAAAAGACAGAGAGATGCTTTTGGGATAAATGGTTTAACAGATCTTTACAGTTTCTTGTGCATCTGGTGGTTTAGACAGGTTGAAGTATTGCCACTTAATTGAATGACAAAATGGTATATTCTATCCCTTTTGGCACTGATAACACTAAGCTTTAGTAGGACTATTAAGTTTTGAAGAAAATATATACTATTTAGATCCACTACTTTTACCCATTTATTGCGTGACTAAAGAAATCTCCATCTGTCAATGTATTCAGAGAATATGAATAGTTTCCAGCTATTCCCACAGCGGTAGAAGCATTTGACAATATGGACATAATGGTTATGGATATACAATGAACACAGTGCCTAAGGCAAGTTCTGATGCAGCATTGAACCTGTGGCAACCCATAAAATTATAAATAAAGACTTGATGTTTGAGGTCAATAAATCTTCTCTTGTTGATTTTTAGTACCTAGCTTTTTATTGGTCCTTATGCAATGTGAATTCTAAGTAAACATGAAATTCAAGGTGCATAATTCCAAATTTAATCTGACCCACCTAGTCATTAATTTAGGTAAATATATTAATAGTTACAATGCCAATTAGAAGTGTGCAAAAAGGACTCGGTCCAAGCATTTCCTGAAAGCATACACATGCTGCATAAACAGATTCTTTACTTTCCTGCTGTGACATTTCCTGCTGAACACTTGCTGCAATGGGAATTAATTTTAACCAGGTGATTGATGAGGGGAAAAAATAAAACAATTGAAGTTTGGCAAACAAAGAGTTTCATTTAAATTATTCCTGATTGGCTGCTGCAAATTTATAATCCAGCTTGTTAGAATCTGAAGAGTATCAAAAATGGCAAATGCATTCAGTGGACTTACCTTTAATCAGTGTTTCTTATTATACGCAGCTTGGAATATAAGCTTACCAGATAAAAATACCAAATACATTCATAGCGATACCCAAAGGTTTGATTTGTTGAAGGATTGTTAAATTTAAAGGTTAGGGATATGTCAGAATATTTATTTATTTCCAAAAGCCCATTTTCATTCCCAATGCCTTTTATAGCCTACAGATAATAGCCACTATATTGTTGTTAAAGAATATCAAGATCATCTCACTCACAGCCTTTATAAAGCAGTATATTTAGGTCTTTGACATGGATAAGGGGTAAGTGAATAAGTTTTATATGATAAATCCACTCCATTTCTCATCTTCATTTTGTTCTTTTTTAAAATATCTTTTTTCTAAAACATATCAAAGAGGTTCAAGAATTTCAACTTTATCTTATTATGTCATCTTCACATTCATGTTTATGTCAAGCAACCAAACAAAATGTTAGTCACCCTCAGGTACTTGAGTTAACACATGGAAATCAGAAGCTCTCTTATTCTACTTTAAGAAACTCTGTCTAAGGCAAATTCTGATACAGCATTTAACCTGTGGCATTAAACCTGTGCTAAGAAATATTATTATAAGTGTACCACAAGATTAATATTAAAAACATATATGAGAATAGATGTATAGCTTGAAATAAATTATGCTAATTGTCATGTCATGAATTTGGACAAATACTCAGCAAATTAAATTCCAGGGAAGTAGGAAAATATAAACAATAATTACAAGAGAAAATTTTTGGATTTCAAAACCATCAGGAATAGAAAAAACAATGAACACCAGAAATTAATATTTTGAAAATATGGTGAGCATTGTGGAGGGGAAGGGCATACCTCTAACCCTTGCTAGGGAGAGGCAAAAATATAAAATGCAAACAAAATGTTTGTATTCTCATATTTTCTTGAAATAAATAAAGAAAGAAAGATAAAAAAATAAAAAGATAGCTAGAAGGAAAAAAAAGAAAATGTCAATAAAATTGGAGCTGGAATTAAAAAAGGAAAAAATCTAAAAGGAATAAATCATAAAATACCAACTTCAGGAGTAAAAAGTGTATTCCTTCTTATTTTACTGGTATTAAAAAGATTTAAGAGACCATAATATAATCATTGTAAACAAGTTTAAACCAATTAATTAAATAAAATTAAATGAAATGGAAAAATCCATGAAAAAGATAAAATCAACACACATGTATAGTATGTGTGTATACACATGTGTGTGTATATGTGTGTGTGTATATCTATCTATCTATCTATCTATATATATATGAGATAATTTCAAGTCCAAATTGTTTAAATGATTTGGGGGTGAATAGAGTCAAATAGTTAAGACATAAGAAGCAGATAACACACATAATAACAAAATACAGAAAATAATGAAGCACTTTCAAATGAATTTTGTGAAAACAGAATAACTTTGCTAAAACCTAGCAAAGTAAATGAAAAACAAGCCTGAAAAAATCAGGCAATTTTGAAATACAGGTCAATCTCTGTTATGGAAATGATATGAAAATCCTAAACAAAATATTAGGACCTCAAACCTATTGATATATAAGGATATTGATATATAAGGTTATATATGATATGAAAACATTAATTATGTTTCAGGTAATCAAGGTTACCATTCAAAAACAGTTAATATTATTAAACCCACAGAAATACAATGAAAAAGAAAAAGTCATATATTCACAATATAATTATACATAATGTATAAAATACAAGTTTACAATTTTTCATTAATAAAAAGTAGCAAGCTAATAAAATAAAAATATTCCTAAACTGTTAAATTATATCAATAAGAAATTAAAATTAAGCATCATATTATTAGTGAAATATTGAGAATTTTCTATCCAAGATTGATAATGAGAATAAACTGCTTTCTTTCACATTTCCATAAAATATTGTACTCAAGGGGTACCATATGATACAATGGAAAAAATTAACATAAAATGATTATTAATAAATAAACTATAATTAGTGGTCAAAGTATTGTTTGAGTGATAAAAATTCACATATAAATTCCAGGAATTAACAAAGCATATTCAGCGAAGTTCAGAGTAAAGTTCAAAATTTTTCAAAACTAAATTATATACATTATATCGACACAAAGATGATGACAATGAACTTTAAAATCTGTTCTGTATAATAGCATATACAATATGAAATGCCCAAGAATAAACCTTAAAAAAAGATCTGACATAACTCAAAGACCAGGTTTCTCCTAAAGAAAGAGAGAAGGAAACATGCAAGTAGGGAAATTCAATAAACTCCTATATGGGCTATGATTCATGTGTGTACTTGGTACATTGGGGAACTCTTATGGATTGAACACTGTACCCCTGAAATTCATGCATTTGAAGTCCCAACCACCATATCTCAAAATGTGACTTTGGAGATAGGAACTTTGCAGACATAATCAAGTTATTAATAAAATGAGGACATTAAGGTTGTCTCCGATCCAGTATGACTTGTGTCCATATAAGAAAGGAAAATTTGGACATAGACACACATAAAAGGAAAGGTTTGTGATGAGACAGAAGAAGATAGCCTTCTACAAGCCAAGGAGAGAGACCTAGAACAGATCTTTCCCTCTCAGTCCTTAGAAGGGAACGACCCTGCCAATACCTTGATTTTGAATTACTAGTCTTCAGAATTGTGAGAAAATGTATTTCTGCTGTTTAAGCCTCACAGTACACAGCATTTTGTTATGGTGGTCCTAGCAAATGAGTACAAAACCTCTATTAGATATTGCATGTTGGTTCCCAGTTCCACTGCAACCCTCCCTGGTTCTTTATAGTTTTACAGGTAGCTGGGAATCTAGAAATTATATTTTCCAGACAGCATTGCCAGCTGATTTCTAGTTAGGTGTTGTGACTATGAATCCCTTATGGGAATGTAGAAAGGAAGATAAAAGAGAAAAGGTCATGTGTTGCTCTGACTGTGATAGAAGCATCAACAGCAGATTTTGGCACCTCCAGGAACTCGTGGAGGCCAACATCATTAGAAGCAGTGGCAACAAGAAAGGCTTTAGGATGGGCAGCTGCAAGTGTAGACTCGCGGGCTTCAGCTGGGGTGACAGCAGATTCCACATACATGTGAAACATCTTTTCTCCCTCTTGCAACTTCAGGCCTTGTAACTAGGTTTGTGACCAAACCCTTCTATGCTTGAAATGGCCAGAGGTGTTTCAGTTCTCCTGTCTGTACATTGACTGGTTCAGAAGAGTCTACAGAGAAATAAGCAGAACAGAGACAAATGGAAGTACAGAAGCACCTTCAAAAAGATAAACTGGAGCATAGGCAAGAAGGTCTACAACTGGTTATGACAACACATAATAAAATATTTTCACAATCATATCCTATGTTTAATAGAATATGTTTGAAGGTGAGGCTGGTAATACAGGTGTAAGCCAAACAGAAAGGATAGCATAAACAGGTTAAAGGGTTTGGATTTTTCAGTAAGTAGTTTCTATTTTATTTTCATATTTGTCAATATTTTACTGTTATAAAATATCTGTGAAGAAGGCCAGGCAGGTATTGCTATCCCCATATTATAGAGGAGCAAATAATAGGTCAGCTGAAGTTAATCAGTCATATTGCTAATTCTATATTTCGAGATATACTATTGCTCTTTATTTTTGATAATTTTTTACAATTAACAATATCTCTATTTTCAGTAGTAGTCATCACTACTCTTTGTCTTATATTGACTTGGTTTTGAATATAATTCCCTTTAAAATAATTTATCATGCTTTAATCCAGTTCTTACTCTTAATATTAGGTTTTAAGAAGATATTACAATTCATTTCTATATTCATTTGCATAAATACTCCAAAGAATAATTTGAACACTTCAACCATTTACATTTGAAAAGATATATTTTAACATGACATAAAACATATGCACATTTTCCTTCTGAAGTGCAGTGCCCTGTTTTGACCATATATCATGCATGTAAATCAAATGATGTTGCAATCACAGCAAAGAAGTATAAAAAATCATAGCTGAATAAGGTAATCTTAAATCTCATTCATATTTTCTCTTCAATTTTTATTTATAAAACCTTAATTCACCTAGAGATTATAAAATATCTTCAAATACAAAATATCTTAATATTAACAAAATATATAAGGGAAGGGTGGAGAATATCTTTTATGCTAACAATTTATTTGTAGATATTAGTCTATTCAATAAATAGCTCCATTTTAACTTGATTTATGGGAGTTTTCAAGAAATACTGTGGAAACTAAAAGTCATTCTGCTTTACAACCTCAGTCTATCATGGGTAAATATACTTTAGGAAGATAGAAACAGTTTGAAAAGGGTGTCCTTGAAAATCAGAGACCATGAAATATATACATGAGCAACAGTAAACCTCAGAACTTCAGGGCATAAAAATATGTAAGAATGAGCAGGAATTACATTTCTGTAATTATGTGAATGTTTGCCAAAGTAATCTGTCCCACATTCTATATCCCTTTTATAAATAATATCAGTGTCCATGTTACCCTGGGATGAAGTTAAACCACTAGAAAAAGTAATGAGACTACCAGACTTATGGGAACAGTTTAAGAGGGTGTATAATTCCTTCATAAAAATGGACATTGTGAAATGACAGTAGACATAAAAATAAATATTCTAAGTTTTATTGTTATGTACACATGGATTTTCATTTCTAAATACTAAGAAGGGGAAAAATGGGGGGATTCAGTGGACAATAAAACTTTCTTTATTGGGAGAAAATATTGAATTTATATTCTGGATAAGTCACTTACTGCATAAACTTAATTGAGCCATTTAAACTCTATAAACTGAATTCCTTATTTTTTAAAAAAACAGCATATAATAGAACCTCATAAACATTTGCAATGATTAAATTAAATCCTGTTTTCACATATTTAGATTTAGATTTATAAAGTGCTCAATAAATATTTGCTATTAGCTTATTTTCAAAATACCTTTATATCTATTTATGAAGAGAGTTATACATGGTGAAAATTGCTTGAAGGAGGAATCATAGTGATTCCGGTAATGATAAAATATCAATTGCTAAGCTTCATTATGTTCAGTTTATTTTGTCTCCAAAGTCAGCCTTAGAAAATTGGAAATTCTGACCTCAATCAATCTTTAATTTTTCTCTACAAATTCAAATGCATTTTCATTTATCACAATTTAGAATTGTTATTAAATATTTCACAATAAACTCAATGGAAAAACCTGTATATAAAAGTGAAGAGTGATTAGGGTATACACAATTTAACTTTCATTATTTTATTTCCTAAATATTAATTGTATTTTTCTTCCTTATATTATGTTCAATTTGACATCATAATAAACTAATTGCAATTAGTCTGGAAGTAAATTTAATATCATGTCAGAGGATAGTAGGTTTGTGGACAAACATTAAGCTGTATAAGCTGGATTTGGAGTAGTGTGAGGCTCGGAAAGGGGATGATGGAATAACAAATAATAAATCTAGCTAGGGCTGAATGAGAGGACAAAATTTAAGCGCAAATACATGGTGAGAATGTGAGCCAAACAAATTTGATCTGATGGAAGAACATTTTAGCAGAAGAGAAGAGCCAGTGCAGAAGATGTGATGCAAAATTGTACCTTGACTATCTGGGAAATCAACAAATTCATTTTGACTCAACAAGTGAGAAACTAACAGGAAATGAAGTAAGAGAGGTCAGTGGGAGATAGAAGAAAGAGTGGGTGCACACCTGCAGAGCCCCAGATCTTTTACTACTAAGATACAATACTCTATCATGGTTAAAGCATAGATACTGGGAAAAAGACTTCCTGGACCCAACTTTCATTTGGCCACCCTTAGTTGTGTTATCTGGATCAAGAAACTGAATCCCTTTATCCTTTAGTACCCCATTTGTGAAATTGTGATAATAATACTGCAAACACCATAGGAGTTTTCTTAAATTTATTTTGCAGGGTGAAATGGGGAACCATAAATTTTGAGCAGAGTAGTGATATGATCTGACTGATATTAAGTTTACTCTGACTAGAGTGTAGAAAGCATGAAAAAGTAAAAGCAAGAAGAGCATTCAGGGGAACTAATTCAGGTGAGAGACAGGGAATATCTTTTTCTAGTAATGGAAGTGTGGAGAAATGTTAGATGTTAGACATAATTTGAAGAAATACCAACTAGAATTTTTGACCGATTGGATATAGACTATAACAGAAAACAAAGAGTTAAGAATAAATTCAAGGTTTTTCATTTGATCAATAGAAAAGATGGGATCACCTGAAATGAGGACCACTCGGGGATGGAGTAAATGGGGGATAAAAAATACCATTTAGAAGGTGGAAAACATGAGTTTTGTTTTTTTTTTATCACATAGCAATTGGAGAGTTGGACATGAATATTGAATAGGCAGTTGGATTTGTGTGACTGGTGTTTAGGGGAGGGTATGAGTCTTGTAATACAAATTTTAAAATGACAGCATGTAGTTGATATTTAATACCAGGAAACTAGATGAGCCCACCAAAGTGGTAAATACAGACACACACACACACACACACACACACATACATATATGTTAAATATCCCTTACCTGAAATACTTGGAACCAGAAATGTTTTGGATTTGGGGCTTTTTCTTTTTTTAATTTGCAACACATACTTGTTCAGCACCCCTAATCCAAAAATCTGAACTCTGAACTATTACTATGAGCTTTTCCTCTGAGGATCATATTGACTCTCAAAAAGTTTTAGATTTTGGAGCATTTTGGATTTTGGATTTTTGGGTTAAGTATATTCAACCTGCATGTACGTGTGCATTTGTGTGTAAATAACTATATACACACATACACACACACTCGTATACATGCATTTATGCATATATAGTGTTTGTATATGTATATGTTTGTGTACATTATATATGCATATATATGTTTGTATTTAATTGAATATAATTGATGTACTGACATGTTTTATAATATATATCACATACAAGAAAACCATTGACACTATAGTATTCTCTGTTAAGAATCAGGAAGTATCCTCAAACTACACAAATTTCTTCTTGGGTAACCCTGTCCTGTGGTGTAGTATTTGGCAAGTAGTAGACACTTTTATAAGAGAGAAAGCCAACATTTATTCCTGAATTACTGCTTACGGCAAGAAAGGACAAATTGAGCAAGAGGTCAATAGAGCACACTAAGCACAAAATCTGTCCTGCTGTGAAACACTGACCTGCCATGGATGTCACATTCAACTTCTTGAGTAGCTTCAAAGTGTCACTCTGAACCATCCTCGCCATCAACTGAAAAGACAGCCTCACGAATCAACCAGACCACTAATACTGAATTTCTAAAGAGACACATAAAAGTAGGAAAATCCAGCATCAGTTTCTTGGTTTATTACAGATAATTTGCTTAAGGGTACACTGACAGCACGTCAAGCAAAAAAGATAGATTTAATTCAAGACACTTTAGAGAATTTCCACCTGGAAGTTGGATGAGAAGATAGACTAAAAGCAGGAAAAGTTAATTTGGATCATTGAGAAAATCTCCTAGTGCAGCAAACAAACAGCCACTGCAATCGTAGGTCTCAGGGACAGGTGATTGGCACAAGAACAAATATGGTAGCACCAAAAGCCTTGAGATTTTTAAAAAGAATAACAAAAACGAAAACACACACACATATGCTCTCTCTCAGACACACACGAACACACACACACACACACCTCTCATAAGTCCTTTATCTTGATGAATATATATCATTATTAAGAATCGTAAGTGAATAGTGGTCTCTATAACACTATTTACAGTGTATGGTGGACTAGAGTAATGTAATTACAATTATTTATTTATATATTTTCTTCTGGGAAAAAAACTACATCTTTTGCATAAATTATGATTTTTTAAAAATTATGCAGTACTTTACAGAAAAGATAGGGCATTCTAAATGCCAGAAGCGAAAAGTGCAATGAGAACTAGACAGAGAGGTAAATGAGATGGTACAGCAGCCTGTGAAGTTGTTGAAGTAGCAATGGTTAGAGTACTGGGCTTTCATGTCTACAATATTCCTAAAAAAATGGTACCATCAAAAGCCTCTAGTATCCGTGATAAGGTAATTAATTAGCTGTCACCAGATATAATTAAATTCACTTTTACCATGTGTGAGGAAAAATATTCTCACCAGCTTCAAAAGAATAGCTCTGCAATTTTGACGTGTTTGGACATGAATTTACACTTTATAATGTGGAGATATCCCAAGCTAAGACAGTAACAATTAAAAAATGATCCTGGTATGATAAAAACCTGGGGGTGGGGGAGTTATCCATAAATCAATTGCAAAATTGCTCTGGAGGGACATATTAGTTCATGTAGAATTTATAAAGGGGAAAATCAAAAGAGACCAGATTAAGATAAACTCACAATCTTGAAATCAGAAATAACAAAATTTATGGTAAGTGAAAGTTAAAAGTCAAAAGCACTAGGATAACTTGAGCTTTGGGCTTAAGCTGAAAGTAAATCATAAGAGAATGAAAATTTAAGGCGACAGAAAAATTATATACACATGCACACTTACTTATAGCCTAAGTGTGTTTAAAGAGATTAAAAAGATAATAGGGTATCTTTTGGTTAAATGCAGTGAACATAAGAAGACGGAATCTTAATTTGTTAGTGAAGAAAGTCAAGAAGGAAATTAATATATTAACAAACACAGAGCTTCCAGAAGCCATAATAATTGGTAGCAGTAAACACTGAAGGATGAAGGAAGGTGCCCATAAAACCAGGGCGGGGGCACTGGTTGAAAGCTAATTGAAAAGAAACTATATCTAAGTTGCCTCTGTCTACTTCCTGCAGGCAGGAGATGGTAGCTTCCCTACTTAAAAGAAGACTGGAGGATTATACTTTAGAGAGTGTAAAACAGAAATTTCTCTGGCCTTAGAAGAAAACTTGAAGGTTGGGAAGGTATTCTGTTCACAGGTGGATTAAGAAATAGCCAAGGAATTCTACTACTTGGCATACTAACAGGTAGACATGTGGTAACACTTTAGACAGGAGGTAGCACATTATCTTCTCTACAATATATGAAAAAATGAAAACTAAATTTAAAGAAAAAACCTAAAATTTTGTTAGCAGTGAATTACACAGTGATAAGTGCCAGTAATATCATCCTACAGTAAAGGAGACAATGGGAAAATATGCTCTCATGCATGTTACTTGAACATGTTTTTAATACTCCTCTCTATGCATAAGAGATCATCAGGAAAGCAACTACCATGAAAACAGAAACTAAAGCAACTCGAAATAATCAGGTTATATATATTATATATATACATATATATATTCCCAACATTGAATGAAGGCTTGTCTTGTTGCTAAGATCAAGGTGAAAACATTCATATCTTAGCTTTAGCCCTATCTAAGGTGCCCTATATCAGGTTAAAGAAGTTCCTCTTCTGAGGCAGCCATGGGAGTATTACCTTTAAGATTCTATTTAAGAAAAAATCTGCACTGGGAAGAATAAAGTTAGTTGACAGCATCCAGCTGCTCTGGATCCACTAGAGAATTTGTCACAGATACAACTTTTTCAGACTACTTTACCAGTAACTGAACATAGAAGGGGTACTTGAGCTAGGATAGTCCTGCCTAATAGTGACTGCTCTAATAGTATATCTTTGCTCTGGGGCTTCCATCATTCTGGCCAATACTTACAGGTTGCCCTGAAGGATGAGGCTCTTTTTATCAAAATCTTTTCTTCTTTCCTTACATCTTGTTCTGGGGCTCTCCTCACTCTTGCTCCCTTTCTCCTCTATGCTTCACAGCATGAAATTATAGACCTAGTGAAAAACATCACTTAAAATGAAAACAAATATTTTTATGGAATACAAAATATGAGAAGAATTATCTCCTGAAGACCTATACTAAAAGAAATCTTAAATACAGTTTTGGAGGCAAAAAGAAAGTGATATCAGATGGAAAAATAATTGTACAAAAAATAATCAAGAGTACTGGAAATGAACATGGATTAGAAAATGTACTTTGCTTGGTTTATTCATTTATATTTATTGAAAGTTGTTTTATGGTTCACCTTATGATTAATCTTATAAATGTTTCCTAGCCACTAGAAGAGAATATACATGCTTCAATGGTGAGTTCTAATTGTCATATAAAAGTCACTTATGTCAAGTTGGTTGATAGCATGGATCAAATATCTATATCTTTTTTTTTCCTATGGTAATTCCATATACAATTTTGTTTATTACTTTTCTGTTTTATAACTGGTTGATTTCTTTTCTTTTTTTAATTGCAGCATATTATGTACAAATGTTTAGATTATGTGTGTTGCCTTTCACTCCCTTCCTCCCCAGAGTCAGAATTTCAAGTGTGTCCATCCCCCAGATGGTGCACATCACACTCATTATGTATGTATAGACCCATCTCCTCCCCACCCCTCCCATCTGCCCGACGCCTGATAAATGTTATTCCTAAATGTCCACTTAGGTGTTGATCCGTTAATACCAATTTGCTGGTGAGTACATGTGGTGCTTATTTTTCCAATCTTGGGATACTTCTCTTAGTAGAATGCATTCCAGCTCTATCCAGGAAAGTACAAGAGGTGCTACATCACCGTTGTTTCTTATAGGTGAATAGTACTCCATGGTATACATATACCACATTTTATCAATCCACTCATGTATTGATGGGCACTTGAGTTGTTTCCACAACTTTGCAATTGTGAATTGTGCTGCTATAAACATTCGAGTACAGATGTCTTTTTTATACAGTGTCTTTTGTTCTTTTAGGTAGATGCCCAGTAATGGGATTTCTGGATCAAATGGTAGATCTACTTGTATCGCATTAAGGTATCTCCATATTGCTTTCCACAGAGGCTGAACTAGTTTGCAGTCCCACCAGTAAAGTAGGAGTGTTGCTATCTTCGCATCCACACCAACATTTATTGTTTTGGGACTTTTTAATAGGGCTATTCTCACTGGAGATAAGTGATATCTCACTGTGGTTTTGATTTGAATTTCTCTGATGATTAGGGATGTTGAGCATTTTTTCATATGTCTGTTGGCCATTATTGTTTCTTCTTTTGAAACGTTTCTGTTCATGTCCTTTGCCCACTTTTTTTTATTTCAACATATTATTGGGGCACAAATTTTAAGGTTGCGAATAATGCCCTTGCCCCCCTGCCCCGACAAGTCTGAGCTTCAAGCATGACCATCCCCCAGACAGTTCACATCTCACTCATTATGTATGTATATACCCACCCCCTCCTCCCCCCTCCCACC
>VBSM01003039.1:9910890-9974313 GCA_008086735.1 Cheirogaleus medius | reverse complement strand
TAGATAAAGTGAACAGAATAAATTCCAGAAGTCACTGGACAGATATATGGCCAATTGATTTTCAATAAAAATAATAAAGGTAGCCAGGAATTTCAATGCAGATATAAAAGTCTTTTCAGCAAATGTTGGTAAAACAATTAAATATCTATATGGTTAAAGTAAACATTGATAATTTCCCCACATGATACATATAAAAATTGAAAATATATCATAGATAAAAATGTGGATACTAAAATGACAATGCCTCTAGTAGAAAAACATAAGCAAGAAGCAGTAACAATTATCTCATGACCTTGAGATAGGCAGGGACTTCTTACATGATAAAAAAAAAATTAGAAAATATAGCTTCTGAGGGAAAAAAAAGGAAAGATATTTTTGCACTTTTAAAACAATTTTAAAAAAGAAAAGGCAAGCCGCATAATTGGTGAGGATTTTGAAATTTGTGTGTCTGAAATAGGACTTTTGCCATAAAATTTTATATATAGATATTTTTTCCTTCAACTCAACACAAATCCACTTTTTTAGAAATAAGCCAAAAATTTGAAGTGACATTTCACAAAAGGAAATAAATTATCAAAAGCACATCATGAAATAATGCCCAACATCAGCACTCAGTACTCTTTAGGTCATTTCTCTATCTTGGCTCCTTTCCTTTGGATGTATACCCAGTAGTGAGATTTCTGAATCATATGGTACTTCTATTTTTACTTTTTGATGAATCTCAAAACTGTTTTTCATAATGGCTACACTAGTTTACATTTCTACTAACAATGTATGAGAGGTTCCCTTTCTCCACATCCTCGCCAGTATTTCTTATTTTTTGTAGTCTTGATAATAGCCATTCTAACTGGAGTGAGGTGATAGCGTAAAGTGGATTTAATGTGCATTTCATTGATGGTTAGTGATGTTGAACATTTTTAATATACTTGTTGGCCATTTGTATATCTTCTTTTGGAAAATATCTATTCAGGTCTTTTGCCCATTTTTTAATTGGATTTGTTTTTAATTGAGTTGCTTTGAGTTCCTTATGTATTCTGGATGTTAAGCACTTGTCAGATTCATAGTTTGCAAAAACTCTCTCCCATTCTACAGGTTCTTTTTGAGATCCAGATTTCAATTTTAGGGGATAAATACTCAGAACTCGGGTTGTTAGAAGTGAGATTGCTTATGGCAGCATATTGCAAATGATAGCTATATTTTTAATTTTTTGAGGAATCCCCAGGCTGTTTCCCATAGCCGCTGCACCATGCTGCACTCCCACCAACAGTCTGCAAGGGTTACAAACTCTCCAGATACTTGCCAACACTTGTCTATATTTTTTTATAGTAACCATCTTGAAAAGTGTGAGGTAATATTTCATTGTGGTATTTCTGTGATGATTAGTAATGTTGACCATCTTTTCATGCATGATTTGATTTTCTGTATGTCTTCTTTTGAGAAATGTCTATTCAGTTCCTTCACTCATTTTAATCAGGTTATTTGTATGTTTGATTTTGCTGCTAAATTGTGTGAGTTTCTTCTATATTTTTTTTCCTTAATGGAATCTTTAGGGCTTGCTATAAGAACATATTTTCTATACATGGTACATTTTACTTTTTTATTTATGATTTGAATGCCTTTTACTTCTTTTTCTTACCTATTTGCTCTTGTTAGGATTTTCAGTAATACATTGAATAAAAATAGTAAGAGTAAACATTTTTACCTTGTTTCTGATCTTAGAATCGCCGTCAGTTTTTCTCTGTTGAATATGACGTTACGTGTGGGATTTTCATATATTGGCATTGTTATATTTTTATGCATTACTTACATTCATAGTTTGTTGAGAGGTTTAATCATAAAAACATATTGCATTTTGTCAAACTCATTTGCTGCATTTATTGAGACGATGATGTGATTTTATTCTTTATTTTGCCAATATAGTATATACCATTAACCGATTTTCATGTTGAGCCAACTTTTTATCCTAGACATAAATCCCACCTGGTCATAGTTTATGACTCTTTTAATGGGCTGTAAAATTTTACTTGTTAGAATTTTTTTTGAGGACTTTGTTGTTTTTTAAATCTATCTATTTATTTATTTATTTATTTATTTATTTTTTGAGACGAGGTCTTACTCTACTGCCTGGGTTGGGGTGCAGTGGCATCATGATAGCTCACTGCAGCCTCAAATTCCTGGGTTCAAGTGATCCCTTTGCCTAAGCCTCTCGAATAGCTGGGACTACAAGCATGTACCACCACACCAGCCTAATTTTTCAGGATTTTTGTAATGATATTCATCAGCATATTTTTTTCCATGCATTCAACTTGAGTTATTAACAGCTTGAATTAGACTGTTATAACTATAAGATATTTTATGTTAGCTCCATGATAACCACAAAGAAAATACCTATAAAAGTTATGCAAAAGAAAAAGACAAAGTAATCAAAGCATATTGATACAAGAAGTCAGCAAACCACAAAAGAAGACTTCAAGAGAGGAAAAGATAGATAAAATATTTTCAAGAATAAGAGAAAAGAATTTAAAAATGGCAATAGCAAATCCTTCCCTATCAATAATACTTTAAATTTGAGTGGATTAAACTCCCCAATCAAAAGACATAGTGTGGCTGAATGTATAAAAAAACACTTAACCCTACTATTGACTATCTTCAAGAAACTCACTATAGATTCAATAACTTACATAGACTGAAAATGAAGGGATGGAAAAAGATGTCCCATGCATATAGTAACCATAAGAAAGTATGGATGGCTATCCTTATGTCAAGTGAAATATGCTTAAAGTAAAAACTATTACAAGAGACAAAGAAAGACATTATATAATTATTATAGGGTCAATTTTTCAGGAAGATATAACAATTACAAAAATGTATACCTAAGATCAAAGCACCTAAATATATAAAGCATACATTGACAGATCTGAAGAGAGAAATACATGGCAATGTTAGTAAAATACTTCAATAACTCCCTTTCAAAAAGAATAAAATTTCCAGACAGAAAATCAATAAAGAAACAAGATTTAAGCAACACTATAGGCCAAATGGACCTAACAGATATACAGATCATTCTATTACACAGAAGAACACACATACTTCTCAAGTCTACACAAATCATTCACCAGGATAGTTCATAAATAAGATCACAAAACAAGTATTAACAAATTTAAGAAGATTAAAGTCATGCCAAGTAACTTTCAGAGCAAAATGGATTGAAACTATAAATCAATAATAGCAGAAGGAAAACCAGAAAATTCAAAAATATATGTACATTAAATAAAAGACTCTTGGACAACAAATAAATAAATGATAGATAAATCAAGGGAAAAATAGAAAATACCTTGAGACAAATTAAAATGAAAATACAACATATCAAAACTTATGGATGTTGCAAAGGCAGTTCTAAGAAGGAAATCTATAATGATAAATATGTACCTGATAAAAAGAATAAAAATCTTAAATGAACAACCTACCTTCATATCTCTGGGAACTAGATAAAGAACAAACTAAACCCAAAGTTACTAGAATGAAAGATATAATAAAGATTGGAATAGGTGTAATGACATAAACAGCAGATAAACACTAGGAAAAAAATCAACAAAATGAAGAATTAATTTTTTGAAAAGACAGACAAATTGACAAACGTTTAGCTAGACTTACTAAGGAAAACCAAAGAGATAAGACTAAAAAATATAAGAAATGAAGAAACATTACAACTGATGACATAGAAATAAAATGGATCATAAGTGATTACTATGAGCAATTATACACTACAAATTAGATAACCCAGAAGAAATATAAATTCCTAGAAAGACATAACTTACCAAACCTGAATAATGAAGAAATAGAAAGTCAGAACAGACCTATAATCAGTGTAGAGACTGAATCAATAACAAAAAGCCTCCCAGCAAAGAGTTCACACTGGTTTATTCTACCAAATATTTAAAGAAGAATTAATATTAAACTTTCTTAAATTATTCCAAACAATTGAAGAGGAAAGAAAACTTCCAAACTCATTTTATGAGGGCAAAATTACTCTGATACCAAAGCAAGGCAAAGACAACATAGAAAAAAAAAGAAAGAAAAATCTTTAGACCAATATATGTATCATCTTTATTCTAAAATCTACACATTTTATCTTTCCAATCATATCTAAAGAAGATTTTTTACATTAAATTTGGGATTCAATATATAAGGAAGGGCATAGAAAAGAATAAATTTTGGTGTCCCCAAATTGCTTTTTTTTCCAATAAAGAGACAGACTCTTAAATTCTGAATAATTACTAAATTGACCCAAAACTTAGATGATGCAGAATATCTTATCATTATGACCGAAATCACAATGATCAGTCTAATAAGTAATAAGATCAGAGTTAATATTTTAAATATTCTCTTCTATTTTTACAAAATTATTGGGAATTCTTATTCTGACATAGTACCAGAGAAGCATGATGACAAAATAGTAAGGAGCTTTGATTCAGAGAAAGTTTATTACCTTTTAATACATAATAACTTTAGGACTTCTGGTATAGGTAAAATGTCAGGGTATTAAAAATTGAGAAGTATTAAAAATTACCAAAACATCTTTTTAAGAACAATAGGAAAAAAGTCAAAATGTAATACATATATCATAAAAATATTTTTAGTTGCTCATATTTTTTCTGTAGTATTGTTTTCACATTTCTTAATGATAAAAAATCATACTGTAATTTTTTTATATAGAGTTTCTGTTTCTGTCATTTACTATATTGTAATTGCAGTAACTTAGAAAAGAAGATGAACACAATGACCTTAAAATGTCTTCCAGCTTTATGCTTCTATATAGCTTTAGAATAAATATATCCTGATCATTATTCCTTTATAAATAACATGTGGGAGTATGCTTACTGACATTCCCACATAGTAATCAAGGTAATAACTATTTTATGAGGGTGCAGATCTTAATTAAGTTTGGTCCAATTGAGTCACCTTAGGAGAATAATTTCAAGTCAAGGTGTCAGTGCTCAAGGTTGTATTACTTATAAAATGTTTCTTATTTTACATTACTATAGTTCTATCATTGGTATTATTAATATAAATATTTTTACATGTTAACTGCATTTTTAAAATTTTATTCTCATTTTAGCTGATTTTTTTGTACAACTCATGTGAAAATAACTAATTATTTAACAAATTCTCCGAAAAACATAGGATCTCATCAAGAAAGCAAAAACACTTAGTCAATCTTTTGTGATTAGCTCATCTTTTTAATGCAAAATTTGCATTGTATCACATAATAAATTTGCTTATTAACGTGCCTTAAACATTTATTGAAATAAATTTGTATACTAAGATTCATTTTTTGATTTAAAAATAATTGGAGATAAAATATATTTTTATAATTTAATGTTTTAACCTATTCCTTCTAGTGCATGCATGCATGTGTATATTAATAATAAACCAGCAAATTATTCAAACTCAATTATCAGCAAAAATACAAGTTTGACTTAATACATACTTTAAAATAGTTAAAGGCTGCCATTATCAACAGAGATCAAATAGAAGCTGTAAGGAAAATGATAAAGATAAATACAATGTTAAAAGGAATCAGTAGAGGCAGATCTCAAAAATTTTACCAAAACACACTTCCTAAACATGTGAATCACTTGAGTTTTTTTTTAATTATTAGGGGGTATAAATGTTGATGATAACTTTTGTAATGCTTGAGTCAGGGCTATAAGTGTGCCCATTACACAAATAGTATTCATTGTACCTATTAGGTAGACTTTTTCCCCCCTCCCCATCTTCCTCTCCTCCCTGTTTGATTTCCAATAAGTTTTACTAACTGCACAGAGGTGCACTTGTGTGCTCATTGGTTAGTTCCAGTTTAATAGCAAATACACGTGGTATTTGTTTCTCCATTCTTGTGATACGTCACTTAGGATAATGGTCTCTAGTTCTATCCAAATGGTTGTAAAAGGCATTAATTCATCCTTTTTATACCTGAGTAGTACTCCATGGTATACATATACCACATTTTGTTAATTCTTTCATGAATTGATGGGCACTTGGGTTGATTCCACATCTTTGCAATGGTGAATTGTGCTGCAGTAAACATTTGAGTACAGGTGTATTTTTGATAAAATGACTTATTTTCCTTTGTGTAGATACCTAGAGGTGGGATTGCTGGATTGAATGGTTGTTCTACATTTATTTTTGAGGAATCTTCATACTGTTTTCCATAGAGGTTGCACTAATTTGTAGTCCTATCAAAAGTGTGTAAGTGTTCATTTTTTCTCTGCATTCACACCAACGTATGTGGTTTTTGGACTTTTTAATAAGAGCCAATCTAACAGGGTTAAAGTGATATTTCATTGTGGTTTTAATTTTCATTTTCCTGATGATTAGTGATGTTGATCATTTTTTTCATATGATTATTGGCCATTTGTCTATCTTCTTTTGGAAGTTTCTGTTCATGTCTTTTTGTCTACTTTTTAAGGAGGATTTCTATTTTTTTTCTTGTTGATGTGCTTGAGTTCTTCATAGATTTTGGATATTAGTCCTTTATTGGGTGTATAGCTTGCAAATATTTTCTCCTCTTCTGTAGTTTGTCTATTTGCTCTGTTGATTATTTCTTTAGCTGTGAAGATGCTTTTAAGTTTAATCAAATCCCATTTATTCATTTTTGTCGTCGCTGTGATTGCCAGTGGGGTCTTAGTCATAAATTCTTTGGCCAAGTCGATATCTGAGGAGATTTCCAACATTATCTTCTAGAAGTCTTATGGTTTCATGCCCTACATTTAATTCTTTTTTCCATCTTCAGTTAATTTTTGTGAGTGGTGAGAAATACTTTCCTGTTTCATTCTCCTGCATGTGGCTTTTCCTAGAACCTTCTATTGAAGAGAGCTTCATTTGCTCAGTGTGTATTGCTGTTTGCTTTGTAAAAGATCAGTTGCCTGTAGGTAGATGATTTTATATCTGGGTTCTCTATTTTGTTCCACTGGTCTATGTCTCTATTTTTGTACCAATTTCATGCTGTTTTGATTACTATAACCTTGTCTTATAATTTGAAGTCTGGTAACATGATGCCTCCAAATTTTCCCTTTTTGCTTAGGATTGCTTTGGATATTTGGGGTCTTTTTCTGGTTCCAAATGAAGCATAGCTCTAGATCTGTGAAATATGGTGTTGGTATTTTGATGGGGATTGCATTGAATCTATAAATAACTTTGGGTAGTTTGGACATTTTAACAATGTTGATTCTACCAATCCATGAGCAATATATGTTTTTCCATTTGTTTGTGTCATCTGTGATTTCTGTTCTCAGTGTTTCATAGTTTTCCTTGTAGGGATCTTTCTTATCCTTGCTTAAATATATTCCTTTGATATTTTATTTTTTATAGCTATTGTAAATGGTATTGAGTCTTTGATTTGACATTCAGCTTTACTGTCATTGGTACATAGAAATGCTACTGATTTATGTACATTGATTTTGTAACCTGAGACTTTACTGAATTTATTTATCAAAACCAAGAGTCTCTTGGTTTAGACTTTGGGGTTTTCTAGATACAAGATCAAGCTGCCAGTGAAAAGAATAGTTTGCAATTCTTTCCCCATTTAGATACCCTTTATAGAGCAATCAGGCTACGATATCCAGCACTATGTTGAATAGAAGTGGTGACAGTAGACATCCTTGTATTGTTCCAATTCTTAGGTGAAAGGTTTTCAATTTTTTCCTATTCAGCATTCTTGCTGATGTACTTCAGTTCTTTGTAGATTTTGGATATTAGCCCTTTATTGGATGTATAGCTTGCAAATATTTTCTACTATTCCGTAGTTTGTCTATTTGCTCTTTTGATTATTTCCTTAGCTGTGATTAGATGTTGGCTTTGGGTTTCTCATATATGTCTTTTATAATTTTGAGATATGTTCCTTCTATGCCTAATTTGTTGATATTTTTTATTGTGAAAAGGTGCTGAATTTTGTTGAATGCTTTTCCTATATCTATTGAGGTGATCATATTTTCTTTGATTTTCTTTTGTTTATGTGGTGAATCACATTTATTAATTTACATATGTTGAACCACCCTTGCATCCCTGGAATGAAGCCCACTTGGTCATGGTAGGTTATTTTTTGATGTACTATTGAATTCAGTTTTGTAGTATTTTATTGAGGATTTTGGCATCTATATTCATAAGGGATATTGGTATGTAGTTTTCTTTTTTTTTTGAGAAGGTGTGGAAATTGAAGTGAAGAATCTGTCAATTCAAGTCCTCTTGGACTTGGTTTGTTTCATAGGCATAGAGTAGGAATGGATAAAGAATCCCCCAAACAAGCTGTACTTAAAGGACTCAGACAGTGCTTGAAAAAAAAGGAGAGCTTGTAGTCTAAAAAAATAGCCTCCACTCCACAAAATTTTTTCCTCCACAAAAATGATTCAGCATACTAAAATTGTAATATCACAACAAAGACTCCAAAAGTTTATTTGTAAATAATGACAGAAAATGCTATAAAAAAATGAAATGAGGAAATCACAGAAAAAAAACATTAAGCCCAGTAGAACATGTTTCCAGGAAGCAGAAAAAATATGTTATCAAATAATTCACCTTCTGTTTTGAAAAGCAAAACAAAACAAATAAACACAAAAGATTATACCAGCAATCATATCTACAAAGATGGGCTATCACAAAATGGAAATACAAGAATTTAGTGAAGGGACGGTAGGTTGACAGTAGGAAATAAACTCTGAAATGAAAAAGCATATAAAAAAGGTAAAGAAAAATAAACTCACCAGATAAAGACAATAATGTTAAAAGTATAACAAAGAAATAATATTGTGGATAACACTGTAAGGGACACTTAGTATACTAAAAACAAATCAAGAGTGAAAAAACAGAAGTAAAGAAAGAATTTTAAGAATTAAAAAGAATTGACAGATGTGGAAGACAAACAGACAAGAAATCCAACCTGTATATATTTTCTATCCCCAATGAAGCAAATATAAAGGAAAATTGAAAAATCTAAAAATAGATTCCTTTAGTATGGCTGTTGAATGGTGGTACACTCATCCATTGCTGGTGAGAATGTAAATACATTGCAGCGTTGAATTGATATTGGCAAACTACAGTCTTCAGGCTAACCATTTTTTTTAAAGAATTATTTATTGGGAAATAGTCATGATCATTTAGTAACATATTGTCTATATCTGCTTTCATGCTACCACAGTCAAGCATAGTAGCTTCAACAAAGACTATATGCCTGAAAGTCTAACTTATTTATTGTCTGTTTCTTTAAGAAAAAGTTTGCCAACATCTGGTCTATAATAAAATTATTAAAATTTGGATTTATCTGAGACCAGTTAAATAAATTTCAGCATATTTGTGTGTTGGAATCTTATGCATCTCTATAAAAAAAGGGTTAGGGTGCTCTTTGTGTACTCTTATGGAAAAGCCTGTATGTTTGTAACATGCTACTATTTCTGTTAAAATGAAGATTGTAATTGCTACCTTTTGACATTATAGCCATGAAGAATATGTAGAATAAAAATGAATATTACAATAATAGTTATTTGTGGGTTTTAGAGTTTAGAAGTGGGTGAGAACCTGGCAGAAGTGGGTATAGAGTGTCTATATGCCTTCTAAGGCATTTGTTTGTTTTTGATCTATATGTAACAATTCAAATTTCAAAATAAAATATTCCCGTGATCTTTAAAAAAACCCCTAAGAAATAAAATATGTTATATAAATTAATTAGTAAATATTTATTGAAAGTCTGCATTATAGTTTATTCACAAAATGACTATACTTAGAAACAATTATTCTTCTTTATTAACATAATACATTAATGAATTACTTGCTTTGATGAGTTTTTAAATATTTGCATTTCTAAAATAAATACCTAGTACAATAACTTGTCACTATTAGTACCAGTTAAGGTTTTGAAACAATGTGGTGCTAAATGAATTATACAAAATAACAGAAACTCATTTTGACTGCCTTTTTCAAAGTATCAGGCCACTTGAATTTTTAAAAAATATCACTTTGCTTCTATGGTAGGCATCAATCAGATTTATTTTCTGAAGTTTTTATTTTTGTTTACAGAGATACTGAGAATGATGTCAAATGTTCGAAATATTCTTGATTTTAAATTTTAATTATATAATTTAAATGACTGTATAATTTTTTAATGTTTCACATGATTTGTATTTTTAATTTAATTACAATGTAAAAATAATTTACCATAAATGTTAAAACTTATCTCTGCTTTCAGGATTACATCACATTATTTTTCAATTATTACTAAAATACATTGTTTAAAAAATATACTGTCAATTATATATCATCTATTTTGCAGTGCAGGGAACTTAACCGTTTTGAACCTGTGTATTCTCATCACTAAATAGATATAATTAAAATATTTATTTTAGAAGTTTCTTGAGTGGGAATCATAAGGTAATAAAAATGCTTAGTATAGTACCTGGCACACGGTACTTATTAAACAAATGTTAACTTTTATTCAAGTAATACATATAGTAATGATATCGTGTCTTTTATATAAATATTTACAAATCCATTAACTTTTTAATTAAATTGTGTAATTTCTTTGTAACTGAGAAAAGTTGTCTTAGCAGAGTTTAGTTTTGGGAATCTTCTTTGTAACTGTACCTAATTAATGTGTGATATATATCTCATGTAAAATCAGGGTTTTTAAATATTTCACCATGAGTTTTTTGATCTGTTTTTTTTTTCTACCAAAAATTATAAATTTGGTTCAGCACATACTCATGAAGAGGTAAGGCAGTGGATTATAAGCAAATAAAATATATCCCATTACATCTATTAAAGCAGTTAAAATATCTAAAGAAAATGTATTTAGATTTATTACACATAATGAAAAGGATATAAAATAAAATAGCTTTACTTTGTCCTTTGGTTTATTTCTATTTACAATCCTTTATCATGCTATTAGAGTCCAGGAATTAATTCAAGAAAAACACATGAATTTGAGCACAAAACCTGCTCTTTTCTACACATAATTTTGCAGATGTATGAGAGAAAGAGGAACCTGAAAATAAGTCATGTGGCTTCTATATTGGTAGACTGGCAGAGGCAAAGAAGATAAAAGAAGTTAAAAGGAAGGAGGAAAGATCAAGTCATAGAAGAAATGAGTCACATGAAAGAATTTATTATTCTTAGGACCATATTTGTTTTTAATATTTAGCTGTATTGTGAATCATCTCATTCAGCCCAGACTAAATGATGTTTTCTTTGCATATTTTCCAGCATGGTTAGGAGGGTTGTGAAATGCCTGGTTCCATATTTTCCCTTGGACAATTTTATTTTAACATCTTAAAAATTGATTTTAGCATAAGCTTAGCTTTTTCAAAAAGCAAAATAGCCTCTAAAAACTGATTTATAGGATAAAAGCAGTGTTAGAAGAAAATAAAATTAATAGAAATATGTTGGATTACTGCACAATTGAGACTTCCCCATAACGAGGCAGAATGTCAATATAAACAAGTTTATTTTGGTGGAAGAATAAAAAGAAAAAATAATAGAACAAGCACACATTCATACAACACAAAGTGAAATGTGAAAAACAATTAAAAAATAAAAAAAGACATGTCACATTGATTCAGGCTGTTTTTTTGCCCACTAAGATCAATGGGAAATTTAAATTAGGAAGTGAGATTTGACTAGCAAGAGGATATGGTAAAGACATATTTTGAGCATTTTATCATTTTGATGACTTTCCATTTTGTCTCAAGTATTAAAAAATGTCTTTAACAGGGAGGAAATATCAAGGCTTCACACTGAGTGCAGGGTTTAACATGTTTTTAAAAATCTAAGCTAAAAGGCTCAGAGAGAATTGAAAACATACTGCTGGATGCATAGGTTAAGATTATAGCATTAATCAAAGTTGGGCAAAGCAATCACTAAAAGAAAATCAAATGGTTAATAAAAAATAATTTGTATCTATGTTCTTTTATTTCATTAAGGTATACTCTAATTTCTTATAAAATAATTAGAGATACTTTTTTCTTATTTTTAATAGATGTTCTGTTTCATTTTAACATGTACAAATGTGTGCAAATTGTTTTCTTACTTACCAAACGTACAAATATAAAATTACTAAGCAATTTCAGAAACAATAGAATGACATATTTTAAGAACAACTTTAGTGATAGCCAAAAGTAGAAGTTCATGCTTAAAGTAAGATTTATAGAAATATAATAATTGTAATTTAAATTTAGAATCCAAGCACTTAATTTTTGTTTAATTTCAGCATATTATGGAGGTACAAATGTTTAGGTTACGTATATTGCCCTTGTCTGCCCCACCGTCCCCTCCCCCCCAGTCAGAGCTTCAAGCATGTCCATCCCGCAGAGGCTGCGCATTGCACTGATTATGTATGTATATACCCATCCCCTCCTCCCCCGTCTCATTTGCCCGTCGCCCGATGCAAGCACCTTAGCTTATTTGGTGAATGAGTCAATCTTCACATAAAGAAATAAAAGCTTTACCCACATAATGAGAATTTGTGCTTCTGGACATGTATAAGACCTCAGGTTAATGGTGATTAAGAGGATTTTTTTCCTTAGTATATAAACAATTTTAGCTGAATTTGTGTGTTGGGATTCATTGACAGATTAAATTTCATTTTACAGATTGGCCACAGTATTAACTTTTTGTCAGTATTTTCCCCAGAACCTAGTTGGGATTTGTTACTGCTACTTTGTTGGTTTGAAAAGGTAGAAAGCTTTTGTTGACCCTTTCTTGTCAAACAGCTTTTCCTCCTTGTCTCTGTTTGACTACCAATTTCCTTCTGTTGGCTTCTTGGATCACTCACTATAAAAAACGCTTTGGATGACTGTATCAGAAGTTCCAGTTCTGAGCTATCCTCTTGTGACTTTCCATATGGAATGCCACAATGTGGAAAAAATTATCTTGGTCTTTTTATTCATTGGTAATAACCGCAATAATACAAAGGACTTTAGTACACTGTGCACATTATTTAAAGTGTATTCATTAATCATCTTTAAAGTTTCTAAGATATAGTTATTTTAATTAATTCTTTTAGATCAGGAAATTTAGATTAGCCATTGCAAATCATTGATCAATTGAGATCATAAATACATTTTTGAAGAAATATCTATTTTCCATACTATAGTGCTATTAATACTAATACTAAACATTAGCAACTATAATAATAGCAACACTTTAATAAGCCACGACTATGTGTAAACAGTGTTTAATATTCAGTAATGTTTTATAATTTTTAACACAAGTATTGTTTGTGGTAATTCTTTTATCTTCAGTTTCATTCTATTCTATTTCATTCTCGTCTTCTAGTCTGAAACTAGGGAAGTCTGCGAAAGCTATGTGCAATGATCTATTCCTATGTTGATAAGAAAAATGCAAGTATATTGATTTAAAAAACAATTCAATGCTTATAATTAACTTTGATCATAAAAAGTATGCTGTGGTAGTTTTACATTAATAATGAAAATAATGATACCTAACATTTATGGAGTGATTACTTACTAATTGCCAAAAAAAGAAAGAAAATCTCAAATATTAGTGCTGTGGCTATCTTCCTTTACAGATGATAAGCTGAAACATTGGAAAGTTCACTGGCTTTCTCTATATTTTACAGTTCTAAGTGGCACAATATAATTTGAAAATCTGTTTATTTGAATCCAGTGCCCAGAGTCTTTACTAAGAAAAGAAAAAAACTGTTTGGTCCAATGAGTTTTAAGCCTCCACTTTTAATAAGAGTCATTTCAGGAGATAATGAATAAAAATTTTCAAAGCCTGCTTGTCTGTAGAGATAGCTAAGGGAGACATACACCAGTGAATTCAGCAGAATTTTCCTTCAGATGACAGTGTCAATGGCAGAGTATTGATCACTGGTCTCAGTATTGGGTTGAATGGCTTATTGGTTGGGTGCTAGTGTGAAATCCAATGTAACTCATTAGCTTCTGACAAACAGGCATTAGAACAAGTAGTCTCAAAGTCCAAAACATGGAACTTGTCACCAGACGAATAGCTCATAAGGGAAGATATTCAGAGTATGAGCTTGCCTTAAAGAGAAAATTAGAAGATATTAAAAAATCATAAATGTTGTTTTTATTCCTTGTCTACTTCTTCCTAATAAATAAATCATTGCTTTAGAAGTTTAGATTTTATAGGTTTATTTGGTCAGCCTATGTAGTTAAGTAGAAATAGCTATAATAAGCTTTGCAATACCGCACGTCAGACCCTACGTGTCTAAGTGACTCAGTGTGTGTCTAGAACTGATGGCTAGTAATATCTTCATTCTGTAAATGGACAAACAACTGCTTAAAAATATTATTAATTACACAATACCATATAGTTACTAAATCAGTGGTGCTTCTATCCCACCTAGGATTGTTTGTCTCAAAAGCAGCAATGTTTTCATTCAGTGAATCGGTCAATAGATACTAATTGAGAGTTACTATTGTAAGAAAGAAAGATGAATGAGATATAAGATTAATGAATCCTCTGCAAAGGATTCAAATGCATGGATATCTTGGAATTAGTCTGGTTTAATCCCTGTGTAGAAATCAGTGTAGTCAAATTTTATTACTTCATTTTAAAGTGCTTTAAATCCTGAAGGGTAGAAGAACAGAACTAGAATATTTCTCTCCCCCCTCCTCTTTTTTCCTATTTCCTCTTGCCAATTTTAATTATCTCTTAAAAATTTCATAAAACTTGCTTTAAATTTCCTATGTTTCGAATCCCCCCAAAAAGGGTTTTTTTCGTGATAATAGTTGCAAAACAGGAAAGTTTGGATGGTATAGTTCTATAATAAGTCTGAGAAAAAGAGTGTGATGAGTCTTTGGATGTTTTATGCTTTAATCATTATTATTTTAATTTGCTTTCAATTTTCAAAATTTTAGCTTACAAAACTTTGCTAAAGGGAGAATGTTCAATAACTGCCTTTTTGACTCATATTTTTTCATAAATTTTAAATGCCTGGAGGGAGAGAAGGAAACAAGGTGAGCAAATAATCAACCTGCTTAGACAGGCAATAAAAGACAGATAGAAGTAGGTTATGAGAAATGTAATTATTTTGGGTAGAGAAATGGTAATTGTCAGCCCAGTCATTGATGATTTGCTCCTACTTTATGTATTTTTGCCTGGATTGAACGAAATAAAGTTGCCATCACATTTTATGTAACATTTACATGCATTTTTTAAAAACACTTTTGCAAAAGCATTATCTTATTCAAGTCTCACCCCAACACTGTCTCATGTGTCAATGTTTCCATTTTTCAGTTGTGGAAACTGAAATTCAAAACAACTTAGCAACTTAACCCAAGAAGGATAGCTGTGAAAGTATAGAGCTTGGACCATTCTAAATATCTTTCTTTCTAAATCTTGGAGGCTTTCAAACATTTCACACTCTTGTCTGTTGAATCATTCATGTATGAAGTGTATGTGTGTCAAAAAAGCTACTGTTTCATAGAAGGATACAAAGTGGGATGGATGAAGAAGTGTTGTTAGAAACAGGTAGGAACCTGTTGTATAGTTGTATTTTATAAGCAACTATGAAAAATATGTATTACAAATATTAATTTGCAAGAAAAAGCTTTTAAGTATAGGAACAAACACAAGAAAGACCCTATTTCTAAAAAGACCCTACTATATGCCAAATGTGCTATTGAAAATGTTTTTTATTCATAATATAAATACGATGTTGTTTTAGTTTATATATAACATATAGCATAAAGAATGATGTTGTGAATGACTCAGGCCTCATGGTTCCATTTGCCACTGAAACAGATTTGCACTTTGGGCCATTTCCTGTTTGCAAATCTAACATCTCAAATTTCACAGTTTATTTTCAAGTTAAAGAATACTGATATGCTTATTTTCTATTTCTTCCTGAACATTTTTGTGTTGGTAACTTTTTGTGTAATAAATGAATCATTTTTTGACACATTCTAATATTTCTTTCCATATGCCTTTCGTAAAGATTTCTGATAACAACCTCATCACTGATCCCATGGGCATTCATCTCCACTTTGATTTGTGCAAAGAACTCGCAGATTGAAGCTTTACACTGTCAACAACTAGAGGGGCTTCCTGTGATCTTGACATAACTGTTTGTTTTACACTATTTCTCTCTTCCCTTCACACATTCTTTCAATCTAATTTCATGTGAAAATATGGTTAGTGGAATGTTTTACTTATTTTTCTGGATTATCACTAGAAATATTAACTCTTATATGAATAAATGCAGGTCTCCGCACCACTCTAGGAGATAAATACCCTCTTGAGACTTTTTTAAATCACCACCCATTTTCAAAATCTGCCTCAGTCAGTTTTATGTATTCTGTGCACGTTTTACTCTAAGATCTGTCTATTAATTTTGCTGTTAAAATTTAATCTATCCTGTAGTTTTACATAAATCTAATAAGGGAAGAAAGTAACTTCCCCTCTTAATGATAAGACTCGACTTCTAGGACTGAGAAGCAGTTTCTCTACCATATAATATTTTTTGCTGGGCAATTTTGGAAGGGTACAAAATAGTTTAATCTTGTGTCAAATGTACTTGTCATATGCCTGTTATCAGGATTTCATTATCATAGCTAGATATTATTTTCTTTAAAGAAAACTCAAGTATTTTTTAAATAATTTAAGAATCTAAGATTACTATAAAATATCAGTACCTTCTACTCTTCAAAAAGATCTTTAGAAGTCGTTACTGGTAAACTTCCAAATACAATTGAATAATGGGTTTTTATGAGATTTTTATCATATTAATTATGCATTTGTTGTTTTCTTAAGGAATACTATCTTATTCATTATAGGTCTTTTTTCAATGTCTGTGGCTGGTGTAAATTTGCAGGAAAGTGATAAGTGCCAAGTTTTGATGTGACTCCCAAAACTGTAGAAAATGAGCATTGAAAATTATTCTCTAAATATTAAATAATTGAACAATAAAAGAATTTTGGAGTTAGAAATAATCATAAAAATTGAATTCAAATCAAAGTGTTTTGATTTGCTTTTAAGAAACCTATCTATAACTGAAAAGTGAGTAGATTAAAGATAGATTTAAATGCCATACTTCAGACTAGAACTCAGGTTTTAGGCATCTGGAACTATGAAATGCCCAACTCAAATTGTTAAAACTGAAAATACCATGTATCACTTTTCTATTGCTGCATTACAGATAACCACAAAATTGGCAGTAAACCTGTATTGATTAACATACAGTTTCTTTGGTCAAGAGTCTGTCTGGATATGACGGAACTGGTTCCTCTGCTTAGGGTCTCAAAAGACTGCAATCACGCTATCAGCCAGACAGCATTCACATGGGGAGGCTCAACTAAGGAAGAAACTACCAAGATCATTCAGGTTGTTGGCAGGAGTTATTTCCTTGTGAATGTAAGACTGAGGCCTTTCTTCTGGCCCTTGACTGCAGGCCGCCCTAAATTTTAAAAGCTGTTCCCAGTTACTAGAGGCCACTTTCAGTTCTTTGGCTTATGGGCTTCCTTGGCAAGACTGCTAACTTAACTTGGTCAAGGCAGCAAGGGCAATGTTTCATGTAAGGGAGATTCCTAATCCTTCTTTTAAAACCTTTCATCTGATAAATTCATCCAACCCAAAATTTTGATTCACTTAAATAGACTGATTGTGGAATTTAATTACATTTGAAAACCCTCACTACTTTTGTCATATTCTATTAGCGAGAAGCAATTTACAGATCCAATCCACACTCGATGGAAGTGATTATAAAAGGTGTGAACACCAGGCCATGGTGAACACGAAAGACCCTTTGGTTTAGTTCCACGATAGTTTGCCACTGTGGAACCAAACCAAAGAAAAATAACTCATTGAATCTCTGGCATATATATTAATATTACACACAGAAAGCCTAAATAAACTTTCAACTTTTCCTGAAAAGTTCAAGAATTTTTCCTGACTCTTTACACATTCTCTACCTTTTCTCAAAGGCCGAACTCAATTAACCTAGTTTACAATCTCATTTCTTCCTTATCTTTAGATTTTTAAAGCATTGTTCTCCTCTTTCTTTCTTATCTCTATTTTTCTCTGTCTCTTTCTATCTCTATCTCTATCTCTCCCTCCCAACTGAGTCAGTCCCATCAGCATCCAAATATATATTAATACTAATAAACTCTGTTTAATATAAATATAATACAAACCTCCCATGCAAGTCACATATGTAATCACATTAAAAAGGTAAAAAGAAACATGTGAAATTTATTTTTACAGTATCTTTTATTTAACTCAACAGACCAAATATCTCATCTTGACATGTACTTAATATAAAAAATTCTTAAGAAACTATTTACATTCTTTCCTTTTTACCAAGTCTTCAAAATATAGCATATCTTAATTTTTAGTGCTCAGTAGGTACATGTGAAATAATGCTTATCTTATTGATCAGTGTAACTCTTTCTTATTAAAAACGCTGCTATACAAGTAACATCAGCAAGATGGTGGAATAGGAGGTAACCCACTTCTAACTCACTACAACAGCAATAATTAGGCACCCCCATACAGACAAAGCAGAAATCTTAGGATTCATGTAGTGTGTTGTAAAATCCATGGTGGAGCCCAAGACCTAGGAGGGTCATTTTGAGAGTGTGGACTGGGGCCCAAGCAGCAGATCTGCTAATCTTGCTTCCAGGTTTAAGCCAAGACATGACCCCATAAAGGGCTTAGTGACAGCCCCATTTAGCCTTAAGCCTGCAACTGCAACTATATACCAAGGGGTCCAGGAGGAACAGTGCAACTAGTGACTAAGCAGAATGGAAAAAACAAGTACCACATGTACTCACCAAAAATTGGTATTAACTGACCAACACTTCAGTGCACATATGGCAGTAACATTCATAGGGTGTCCGGCAGATGGGAGGAGGTAGGAGGGGATGGGTATATTCACACCTATGGATGCAGTGCGCATCATCTGGGGGATGGACATGCTTGAAGCTCTGACTCTGGTGGGGCAAAGGCAATATATGTAACCTAAACATTTGTACCACTGTATATGCTGAAATAAAAAGAAATGTGGATTCCAGCTACAGCACACTCGTGGAGCACACTGCCCCCACAGGAACCTGAGCCTTCAGCCCACAGTGGAATCCTGGACAGGGAAGCTCCCAGCCCACAGTGCCTCAGCTAGTATGACCTCCTGCCTGCTGGCAGATGCTAGATGGAGAATGTGAAGCACGGGAGGGTGGAGAAGAGCAAACCCTACTCCTGACAGCCAGATTGTGAATTTCAGATGGTCCTTTTTTCCCTCACAAGCAGCCTTTCTGGCTGCGTGGGGCCAATTCAGTCTCTCCCTCATGGCTTTCCCCAGTATCAAATACTGGTGATGATGTGGTGAAAAGGGAACTCTTATACATTGTTCATAGGAATGTGAGTTAGTACAGCCATTATGGAAAATAGTGCAGAGGTTTTCCAAAAAACTGAAAAATGGAACTATTATATGGATCCAACAATCCCACTACTGAGTATTTATCCAAGAAAAGGAAATCAGTGTATCAAAGGGATACCTTCACACTCATGTTTATTGAAGCACTATTCATTATAGCTATGAACTCAACCTAAATTTCCGTGAACTAACAAATCAATAAAGAAAATATATTGTATATATAATCTCACTCTTATATGGTAGCCAAAAATATTTGATATTTTTATATCAGATATTCATGGAAAATATTCATGGAAGTAGGGAATAGAATTGAGGGTGTAAGAGACTGGGAATGGTAGGGAGAAGTGGAATGATGGGGAGAGGTTAGTTATCAAATACAAAATTATAGCTATTAATAGAAAGAATGAATTCTGGTGTTCGGCAGCACTATATAGTGAATACAGTTAATTAATATTTATTGTATAGTCTCAAAAAGCTAGACAAGGGGATTTTGAATTTTAACAACACACAAAAATAATGAATGTTTGAGGTGATGGATATAGTAATTACACTCACTTGATCATTACACATTGTATATATGCATTGAAATGCTCTGTATCCCATGAATTTGTACAATTATTACATGTCGACTAAAAATTAAAGAAAAATAGAATTTCATTATTACAGTGATTATGAACTTTAATTTTATAGTTTGGTCACACAGTCCAAAATATCTGAGTGTATTTGTGTGTGTTTATATACCACATATAGCACACACATGTATAAATACTCATGTTGTACATATGTATGCATATATACAGCATATATACTAATTTGTCACTCTAACCATATGAGAAAAGATGTCTTCGTTTACAAAAAGTTATATAATACCTTTCCCAAAGTTATATTTTTGTAAATGACATTGCCCAGATTCAAGCAGCTATCTGATTCGGTGACAACAGAGGCAGGGTAATGGAACAAAGATAGATGCTGACAGTAGTCCTCCTCTGGGTGCAGAAATTAAGGAAATGCATTGTCAGTAGAAAGTGTTAAAAAAGTAATATAAACTGAAAATCTGATCTGATTTTTCCTGTTAGCATTGCTGGTAACCCTAAACATGTTTCATGGCAGTGATAGAATACTGCCTCCTGCAAAATAACTTCTGATGTCCTAATTTCTAAGCAACTGAAAGTAATGTTGAATTTAGTTATATTGTATACATGTAAATTAATTAATATATTTAATTATCTTTTAATAAATATTGTAATATACATGAAAATTGATTTGGAGAACTTCCAGTTATAAGCTTTACCCTAAAAGTCCCAATTTTGGCTACATGCCTTTGTTTTAAAAATAGATTAGTAACAATCTGAAATTCTTCCAGTTTGTTTCAGTCAGTTGCAGTTTCTCTCCTCCTGCCATATGGTACAGTAATTTAGTACCTTTAAACAGTAATTTTAAAAGAAACAATCAGAGTTCAGCATTCATAAACATGAAGAAACAGAATTTGATTTACAATAAAATTGTCAGTATATGTGCAAGTTATTCTTTCAGCTCTGCAGATTGTATTCTTTTAGAAATATTTTTCATAGTATATTTTCCTCTTTTTTCAAGAAATGCATTATTGTAACTAATAAAATATTTATTTCTTATTTTTTATACTTAAATCATTATTTTATTTTTTATTTTAATTTCTAATTACTTTTTTGACCTGACTATAGATATGGAGTTCAGTAAAGAAAGTGTTCATTGTTTCCATTTGTTTTCTGGCCACTATGATTATTCGTTTCATCTCATGATTATTACTGGGGAAAAAAAAAGGCCAAATAGAGGAGGGGAATGTTACCAATAACTCTCTCTAGGTTTCAAATTCATGAGATATGAGAATGGTCTGCTGCTAGATCCGTGTCCTAGTGTCCTAGTCTTTATATGACACTACCCTGAGCCAGATAAGTAGAGATATGAGGGAAAAATCTCTCGTCAGAAGAACAAAAGGAGCAAAGGATTTGAAAAGGAAATGAATTTGGTTGTATCAAGGTATAAAGAGCATTTCAGTGGAGCTGGAAAGGGGCTAATGAGGGAGATTATCTCAAGGAAAAAGAAACTGGCTCATGTAGAGGTTTAATGACCCGGGGAAGAAGATTGATTTTACTGGAATTAAAAGTGAGAAGCATTATGTTAAGTGAAATAAGTCATGGACAAAAAGATAAATATCTCATATTCTCATTCATATGTGCTTTAAAAATTGAGCTCATAGAAGTAGAGAGTAGAAATATAATTATTAGAGGCTGTGAAGGGTAGTGGAGAGAGGAGCATAGGGAGAGATTGGTTAACAAATACAAAATTACAGCTCAGTAGGAGAAATAAGTGGCAGTGTTCCATAGCACTGTAGGGTGACTATAGTTAATAATATTGTATTATATATTTTCAAACACCTAGAAGAGATGATTTTAATTGTTCCCAAAACAAAAAAAGAACAAATGTTTGAGGTGATGAATACCTGTTTGATCATTACACAGTGTATACATGCATCGAAATATCACTCTGTTCCCCATAAATATATGCAATTATTGTCAAGTAAATATAAAAGGAAAAAAATGAGAAAAAAGTGGAGATTAAAGGATAATTTTACGGAAGAAAGTTATATTTCTGTTTCACTATGCTAGAAACCTCCAGCCATCCTTTAAACAAAGATCTGCCAATTTTTCCTGCTAATATTGAGGTAGATGACGTGACACATTGCCAATACCACTAACCTAATCTAAGCCATCATCACTATAAATCTGACAGCTGGAGAAGCCAACTGGACTCTCTTTCCTAACCTTCAAGAAGAAGCAAATGTAAGCTATTAAAAATACAAATTGTGCTGTTATAAAGAAAACAAAACAAAACAAAATTTTAAAAATTCTTAAAACAGTTCTTCATATTTTTCCCCAAACATGAAGAAATTAAATTAGTACCCCTGAATCAGTATTAAAAAACAATACAAGGTACAAGAAAACAAAAACCAAAACAACTGAAAAAAGAAAAACAAAGAGAAAAAAGTAACAATGTATCACACAGGGTATGGCTAAGTATCATTTCAGTGTGCATTATATTTGACACACATACATACACATATGAAATTTTGTACTGGAATGTAATTTAAGTTAAATGTATTCTTTTTTTTTAGAGTTAGGTTTTTTTCTTACAAAAATAGAAAAAAAAATCTACCACATCATAATGGTCTGGCTTTTGGTTAAACCAAAAGCCACTGCTGACATTAACTCCCACACTGACCACATCTCTTTAGATTCTCCACTACAGTGAGCTTCTCTCTTGCACATGAATATTCATATTAGGCCATGTTCTCAAAAATGATTTTTACCCTAATTATACAATATCTTTCCTCTTTACTTGGCAATGTGTCATTCACCTGAAATCATTAGCTTAAATTCATTTTAATAATCTATGACCTCTAACAGCATATCAGGTGCTTGTGGGTTTGATGTGATAACGTCTTTCCCTTCCATTTATAACATCTGGCAGTTATATAGTTACACAGTTCATTTGCTCAACTCTTTAACACTCCACCTTATTGTTAAGCACTATGAAGGTAGACAGCATTTAAAAAAAATTTACTACTGTATGGCCAGTGTCTGGCTATTTATAAAGTTGAGTGAAATAAATAACTAAGAATAAATAGCCCTAGTTTTAACTCTTAAATATTTTCCTTACCCTTTAGTGGATTATATGTTCGATTAGGTTGAAATAGAAATAATTTCGAACCCACTGACTTATGTTCCCTTTCAAGATCCTGACAGAGACTTGCCTGGTGATTTTATATTGTGTTCTCCTTTATTTTGTAGCACCATATTTTGAATATTGTGCTATAACTGAGGGATTCTCTTGAGGCCAAATGGTGGAAGACAATAATACATATTATAGAATTAGATGTCCTCCGCAGGAAAGAAAATTTTAAATATATACCAACAATTCTCAGTGAAATTGAAGATGATATTAAGTAATAGTAGACATAGAACATAAATGCTATGAATTATTTCTAAAATATTGTCCTGTGGCTAAACAAGAAGCTAAAGTTTTTTCTTAAAGATTCTTTACTTAATTTAGTTTGTTAAATAAACTAGTTGCACCTAATATTTTAATGATTAAAATACATTATTCATAATATATTCAATTAATATATAATATATATTTAATATGTATATAATATGCCAAAAGGGAATTAAAATAAACTCATTAAATATTGATATTTAAGAATTTTGTCAACTATTTCCCATGGCTAGAATGAAAAAAAGAAGGAAAGGAGATTAGGAGCAAGAAAAGAAAACATTAACAAAGAAAGAAAGAAACCATGAAAAGACTGACGATATAAAAGTGTTCACTATATATCCCCCATTATCTATAGAGTCTACATTCCAAGCCTCAGAATGAATGCCTAAACCTGCACATAGCACCAAAACCTGACTATAATCAGCCGTCCATATGCATGGATTATGCATCCAACCAACTGCAGATCAAAAATATTTAAAAAATGCAACAATAAAAGTAATACAAATTTAAATATTCAGTGTAACAATTATTTACATAACATTTGCATTGTATTAGGTATTATAAATAATCTTGAGGTGATTTAAAGCACTCAGGCAGATGCACCCAGGTTATATGCAAATGATATGCCATTTTTTATATTTGAGCATCTGTAGATTTTGATATTTGTGGGAAGACCTGGAACAAATTACCCATGGATATCGAGGGACTACTGTATACTATGCTTTTTCCTATATATACATACTTATCATAAACTTTGACTTATGAATTAGGCAATTTAGAAATTAACAAAAATTAATAAACTAGAACAATTATAAAAGTATACTATAATAAAAGTTATGTGAATGTGGTCTCCTCTCTTTCTTTTTCTCAAAATATATTATTTTACTGTACTATTCATTTAATATTTTCAGTTACTTTTGACCACATGTAACTGAACTTGCAGAAAGTAAAACCATGAAAAGGAGACACTACTGTATATGTATGATATATGCATATATGTAATTGACACATAGGAAATATATATAGACATAAATAAATGATATACACACAGAAGAATATATAATCCACAAAACATATAATGAACATTTATTATAAATATGCAAATATGCTCACCTGAATAAATGGATATATGTTTGTATTACACAAAAGGCTAGGAAATCCAAACATATAATGGTTATATTTATAAATTTAAAAAATTTATAGTTGAAAAATAAAAAGTATCAAGTAAAAATCCCTTTGAAATTACTAATAATGGAACAGAAATGACAGAGGAAATAGTCAATTAAGTTTGGATTTATCTACAGTTTTAAGAAACCCAAACAAGCTGAATTTTAAAAGTGACTATAACATTATCATAGTCAAATAACTGAAAACAGAAGTTAATTTTAAACCTCCTAAGTATCAAACAGAAACAATATATTATAAATAGGAAATATATTTTCAAGTGATCATAGATTTCTTTTCAGAAATAATAAAGGAAAGAAGACAATGGAAAAATAAATGTAAAGAGCTGAAAGAAAAATATTCCCCAAACAGAATTTTATCTATATCACATAAATATTCCACAAAAGTAAAGGGAAAATAATGAAGGTTTCAGATAAAATACAGCTATAAGTATTGTCACCAACAGACCTAAAATTACAAGGATTTATAAAAGAAGTTTTAAAAAATGCATTAGAGACAAACTCAAATTTTTAGTAAAAGATTTTTAGGAAAACATGAAAAGCACCTGATGGTAAATATAGAAGTAAATTTAAAAACCAATGTTTCCATGTTACCTTTTGCTATTTATGATTAGTGTCTTGTGGGGGTTGCACTGTATACAGATTTAATTCATTTGACAACCACAGAAAAAATATAGCAATTTCAAGAAACTAAACAATTATAAGATTTCTAAATCTTATGTTAGTGATACATTATTAATTCCAGATAAACTATGAAAAATTGAAAATATGTGATTCCCACATAAACTGCTAAGCAATAGCAGGTATACCTCAAAGCCTAAGAAATGAATTAAAATGGCAATTAAGAAAAAGAGTAGCTGTATAATCTGGCTATTACATTCCTACAGATTTTTCTAAGAGAAATAAAAATATGTCACACACAAAGACATGCACATGTACAAGATTTATTTATACATTTATTTAGATTGCTTTATTTAAAATTCCAAAGCAGGAAAGAACTTCAATGGTGAATGGATAGACAGAATGAGATATACACACACAATGGAACATTATTCATCAATAAAGACAATCTATTGGTAAACACAACAGCAAGAATGGATCTCAAAAAGATTATGTTGAGTGAAAGAAGAGAGGCATATTGGGGTAGATAAGTTATGTCTTTATTTATATGTAATTTTAGAAAATTCAAATTATTTTACAGTGACAAAAATCAGATCAATGGTGAGTTGGACCAATGGATCAAAGAAGAGATTGACTGAAAACAGGCATGAGGAAATATTCTGTTGGAAGTGTTCTGTATCTAATTTTGGGAAGTAATGGAAATGTTCTATATCTAATTTTAATTGGCTTCCTAGGGTAGATCATCTGTCAAAACTCCTCAAATTATTTACTTTTAGTGGATGTAGTTTATCTTAAATTACATATCAACATAGTTTAATTTATATAGTTTAGTGTTAATTGAATTCAGCCTATGCTTACCTTATTAAAAGAAATTGCATTATCATGGAATATCCTTATTTCAACTTTTCTTTTTTAATTCAGAAAACATAGTATTAGGATATAGCCCCTTTCAGAATGTATTAAAGTATAAATACAACTAATTCAGTTTTCAGAGAAAAAAATGAAACACTAAATTTGCATATAAGAAAGTATATGAAAGTCAGTTTTCTATATCTCTCATGAAGCTATAAAAAGAAAAGCAATTCAAAACTAAAGGATGTAGAAAGGTAGGAAAAATAAATATAAAGGCAGAAATTAATGAAATAGAAATGGATAACTTATAAAACAGAGGTTAGCAAGGAGGAACTGCAGTATAAATCTTTAAAAAAATTGTTTAAACAGTTTTATTGGAACAAAGCCATGCTCATCCATTTATGTGTTGTGTGTTTGCTTTCATAATACAATGGTAGATTTAAATAGTTGTGATAGAGATTATTCAGCTTGTGAAGCCTGAACTATTTACTATCTGTCTATTTACAGAAAAAAAAATGCCAACTCCTGACATAGAAAATTTTTAAAAGCCAATTTTGTCTATTTGAAATGGTTAATAAATTAGCAACAATGTATTGACATGACTGATTACAAACAAAATTGATGTAAAACACAGATTTCCAAAAATTAGATTGATCCATAAAAATACAAATATTAGAAAGATAAGAGAGTGAGAATATGATCACCTCTTAGCAAGAAAAGTGACATCTGTGATGAAATGAACAAATTTCTCAAAAAGTACAATAAAGGATAAATTTTTCTCAATATTTTTATTTGTATTTAAAAATAAGAAATAAATAGAAACAAAAGCAAAAACAAGATATAGGACAAGAGAACTTCTGAGAGTAAGAACACAGGAATATAAGGTATACTTCCAAAGTATTTTTATGAACCTAGTGTAAAAATAAACAACAACAACAAAAACTTCACAAGGGCACTAGCAATCACACACATACACACACACACACACACACACACACACACTCAAACACATGCACAGAGAGGGAGAGAGAGGAAAACCATCTGTGAATGGGTAACAATTGCCCCGTGTGGTAACTGAGACAAGAACATAACATTCTCCAGATGAATTGTAGTTTACCAACAGATGGGTATATTGCCTGCTATTTTTCATTACATATTTGCAAAATGCTGCCTTATGTTTCCCTTAAACTGACTTGAGTACCAACACTGTCTTGCCAATATGATTTTAACCTTTAATCAATCTTTGTTACATTATTGAATACTTGGCAAGGTATCCATTACCCTAGAAATTCTAGTATTCTCTCCTCTCTGAATAAATAGAATAGCGCTATTAATAGTATGGTCCACACAGTATTTGCCATGTGTTTATTAGTAGACTTCATTGACTGCAGTCTGTTTCTGAAAAGAGGGTTATAACTTTTTCAGCTTTTCACAATATAATTTATAGTAGCTCAACTTTATTGTAAATTCATGGAATTTAATGCAATGTGTTCAATAGATCTAACAAACATTCAAATTTTACATGCTTGAAAATTAACACCATGAAACAAAGAGTATTATGGTAATTCGCCATTTTGTTATTAAGTGGTTCTAGTTACTGGTAGTTATACTGACCTCTCTGACAGGATTGCTGAGGGAAATGTTTTATTAATGATTGAAGAGTACTTTGAAAATGTAAAGTGCCACATAAATGCTAAATTATTCTGACATAAGGAGGTAGACAATACCAGCTGTCCTGGCAATAAATGTCAGATCATGGTATTATTTCTGGAAAGTAACTATTGTCTAATCTCTGTCCTTCTGCCTTTTGAGGGAGCTGATGATACATGTTTTACTCTTGGTAAAATTCAATAAACTCTACTGATTTTCTGTTACCTTAGAGTACTTAATAAAATCACAGCAATGTCACATTAATAATCAAGGAAAAAAGACCACCAGCTTTAGAAAAGAAAATGATGTGAAATTTCAAATGTAGCACAAAAAAGTAAATAAGGTATCATAATATAAAGAAGCCAGGAAATCCCATTCAATAAAACACATACTTAATTACAAAGAAGATAAGAAGATGATGAGAATTGTGGTCCAATGTGACATATATGCATGTGTCCCAAAGCTTTTGATGTTTCATAGAAAGAAAAATATAAATGGATAAAAAGGAATAAAGTCACAACAAAATAAAAATGGATTCCATGGCTATCACTTCATGAAAGGCTTTTTTGGGGTTTTATTTTAGAATATTACGGGGGTACAGATATTGTTATTACATATATTGCCTTTGCCCTGCCCAAGTCAGAGCTACAAGCATGCACATCTCCCACAAAGTGCACACCACACCAAATTTACCCATGAAATTACCCATGCCCTCCTCTCCCCTCCTACCTGCCCAACACCAGATAAATGTTACTTCCATACGTGCATGTAAGTGTTGATCAACTAGTACCAGTTTAATGGTGAGTACATGTGGTGCTAGATACTTCACTTAGAAGAATGTGTTCCAGCTCCATCCAGATTAATACAACAGGCGCTAGTTCTGCATTATTTTTTATGACTGAGTAGCACTCCATGGTATACATATACCATATTTTATTAATCCATTCACACACTGATGGGCACTTGGGTTGTTTATACATCTTTGCAATAGTGTTTTGAATAGTGCTGCTATAACATATGAGTGAAAATGTCTTTATTATATAATATCTTTTTTCCTTTGGGTAAATACTGTAGTGGGATTGCTAGATCAAATGGTAGTTCTACTTTTAGTTCTTTGTGATATCTCCACATTATTTTCCATAGAGGTTGTATTAATTTGGAGTCCCACCAGCAGTGTATGAGTATTCCATTCTCTCCACATCCATGCCCACATCTGTTGTTTTAGGACCTTTTGATAAAAGCCATTCTCACTAAACTTAAGTGATATCTCATTATGGTTTTGATTTGCATTTCACTGATGTCTTTCCTAAATATCATGACATTTATGAAAACAATGTTAGAGAGTGCAAATGTTTATCAAATGTTTATATTCTAAAAGGATATAAATGTGCAAAAATATCCAAATTATTTAACCTCTGTGCTTCAATTCCCTCATCTATAAAGTGAGATCATATTAATAGTAGTAGCATCTATCTCATATAATTATTGTGAGGACTGAATGAGTTAATTTATGTAAGATGTTTGAAACAGTGTCTTGGTAATTGTTAGTACTATCTACATATTTCTTACTAGTATCATCATTTTTTTATTTGGATTTATTCCTATAAAGATATGCATTGGTTCTCTGAATCTTAGTTAATTCCATCAGAGATCTGTCTGTGCATCCTTTACCTGGCCTGTCACAGGCTGAGGGGGAAAAATGTTTTCTACAATAAATCAACTGAGTGTAGCAATGGCATTTTTACATTTTACTTTTGGAAAAAGTAATCCAACAAGCAATGTGGAAGATAGATTTGTAAGTGGTAAATTGGATAGGAGAAGCTCTGGTTAATAAACTTCAATTAATATATGTAAAATGGAAGAGGGTTTTCAACAAAGGATGCCACTGAGAGAATATAAAGAAGTCAGATGCCAAAAACATTTCAAGTAAAGATTGATAGATTTTTAAAGGAAACGTGACTCTGAATTTCTATTTCCATTAAACTGAGAAGTTAATGTAGGAATAAAAGGACATGATGAAGTAGGCAAGGTAAATGTTTTAGTTCAGTTTGAATTACTCATGAAAGTTCTACATAGACAAATACAAAATATTTGACCCAAATTAAGATAATAATAGTAGTTCAAATTAGGACAGAACTCTGAATAACAAAATCTATTTATCAACCTACCTATTTTCAATTGAAAAATTTAGAGGATACAAGTATTTTTTTGTTACATGGATAAACCGGATCATGCACACAACAAAATATGGCTTAAAACAAAGAAATATGTGGTTTTCTATCATGTTCTGTGGGTTGACTAGGATGGGCTAGGCACTCCTCAATTGGAGCTTCTCATTGTGGTTGCACTTGAAAAAAAGCTGGCATTAGAGTCATTTGCAAGCTTGGCATGACTGGGAATCCAAGATATTTCATTCACATTCTGACAGTTGACCCTGCTGTTGGCAGGGAGCTCAGTTAGATTACAGAATGCATTGCCTTGATATGGCTTTCTCATGTATCTCCAGCTTTTTATGGCATGGTAGATGGGTTCTAAACATGAGTCTTTGAAGAGACAGAAAGCAAAAGCAGTCAGGACCCAAAAGATTATAGTGCATCATTTCCTCCATATTCCATTGGTGAAGTTGACACATGGTCTCCACATACTGGACATGACACTCTTCACTGGAAGAACATCAAAGAATTCATGATAAACTTTAATTCATTAGTCACCCTAAAATGAAAATCATTTCAAAACACTTAGCATTCGGCTCATCCTCTTTTCCCAGGTTTCAAATAATTTGTTTATTTGATAGATTCTGTATTCCCTATTTTTACCCCAGGAAAGAAGGAGGTAATGTAACTATTGTGGATGGAGAAAGAATTCTGGGGCAGGGAACACAATGTCTTGGTCTCCTGTGGGTGGATGGCCTGCAACAGTGAGGAGATAAAGAGATAATGAGAATATTTCTGGAAAAAGAAGGAAGCAGCACATTTGAGATGATTTTTTTCATCCCTATTGTTTGACCTCTACATTATCTGTTTAAGCAAATATAAAGCTATGTAACAGATAAAGCCTGTGGACTATGTGCAAAACCTAACAGCTTACTGTTAAATTCTGGTTTTCCAAATTATTGAGTTGTACAAGATACCATATATCTTTAAACATTTTTCCATAGATAAATAAAATCTTATGCATCTTATGGTAGGTCCTATTCACTCTATATATTATTTCATATCTTAAATCAAAGGGTTCTAAAGAAATTCTGCTAGGCAGTATTTTCCCCATAGTTTTATAGTGCAGAACTAGGTGTCTAGATCTGGGTCTTCTGAATCCTGCAATGAGTTACTGCCTACAGATAACAATTTTATGGATTTTCAAAAAAATGCATATTGTCACTTTTAATTTACTAACTCTCCTGCAAAATCTGTGGCTTGAAAATATTGTATCCAGTCAAGTTCTTTCAGTGATTAGTATGAAGACTCTCAAGTTAAAACCTCGTATTTGGCCATCAGTGACACTCTCCTGGCTGACACCACTGAAAATCATTAGTAGATGCTGTGCCTTTGGCAAAGGTTCTGATGTATTTAGATGTCGAGAAGCATGTTTACTACTTAATGGCAGTATATTCAGGTTTCCATGGAGTACGACTAGGACAGTTAGCATTAAATCACTGAAGGGTTTCAAACTGACAGGCCTGTAATCCTGGGAATAGTGTATTGCCATCTTGGATAATGGCTAAATAAAATTTTATAATGGTTCTTCTTTTTAGCAGAAAGAGAAATTCATTGCAAATTGTAAGCTTTTTTTCTCAACAGCTACCACAGCTTATGAAAGTACTGGCAATAAGACATGGCAAAAAAACAAGAAGAACAATTGGCAGAGAAGTTTTAATTAAATTAACATACCAATCTTCCAAAGCTCAATTATTGAAACCACTGACAGCAAGCTATGGACATGACAAAGCTGCAGCTAAGACACTAAGTAAAAGGAAATGGTTTAGTAGGAATTATTTTGCCTTTTAAAATGCTTTATCAGTGAATATTTAAATAGAGATTCTAATTATTTAAAAAGATCATAGGTGACATTACAGTAATCAATACCTAACCATGTAAAATGACTTTGAGTTCAAGCTAATTCAGTCAGTTTTCCACGTTATTTGACAGCTGCATGGAAGTATATATGTTTTTTTTTTAATAAGAACATTTATCGACTCAGTCTTTTCTTCTTTTCCCCCTTTATCACCGTGGGCTCCCTTATGGTAGAGGAATCTTACCACTGCAAATGATAGAATGAAGGTCCCTCATGTGTGTCAGAATCTCCCAAATTGCTAGACACATATTGTTGCCCTATTGTTTTTCTTAATTCATTTTATAAGTATATAAGATTAGAGAATTTAGGGTTTGAATAACTGAAATGATTAATAAAGTAGTTAACATAAAGTAACTGATTCTTGATATTTCTACATGCACCTTGAAATGGCGAGTGAACATTCATGTTTCTTATTGGAGAGGGATCAAAGATAAACTCAGAGAATTAAATATTGGGAAAAAAAGTCAATATGAATAAAGGCCAATTCAAAGAAAGGTAAGCAGCATCACTGGGGAGCTCATCATCTACTTGTACATTTGGTAAGCCAGAAAGGAACATGGGCACATTATTCTCTGGGCTAGTTTTACACAGCCTTTCATTTTACCATTCCTACATCTTAACATGAGCTTAGGAAAATTTCTTAGAACCTCATTTAGGTAGCTGCAATCTCCTCTTCTCACTTATTGCAAGTGATTAAAAGGCCCACTTTTGTACTCTTAAGATATTTACTTGTTTACTTCAAGATCACTTAGCCCCAATGTAATATTCTTCCACCAAAAATGACAAAAATGACTCCATCCTTAATCTTGTAGTTGAAACAAGCTAAATCCCAAATCTAAGTGTTTTGTGAAAATGTACAGTAATAGCCTCTACTTAAAGAGATAATGAGACACGTTTCCTCTGTCCTTGGGGTACAGCACAGGTTACTTAATAAATGTATAAAATGTCATTAAAATAATTTCTCTTTTTCCTATCCTTGCCTTATATATTCCCTGAACAAAAATAAGTATTGCTAAATTACTTTTTTATTCAACCAATAATAATTCTATCTTAAAAAGAAGTCATGTTCAAGATTACTGCTGATTAGGAAATTAGAACATAAAAGTAATATAGAAATGAAAACCAACCACATTCCAGCCAGAAGGCCTACTGCCACCAGGAGATAAGACAAGGCCAGTGTTCCCTCTGTGACAAACCTACTTGCCTTTCCTACTATCGGTTCTATATTACTGCCTAAAACTGGACTTGAATTTTAATACAATCATTCTTCCAGGCATGCTACAAAAAAAGGGAAGAAATAGAAAAATGCATTAATCTTTTCCTATGAAGAATGGGATAGTTTATTTCTGTTTTTCCTTTTCTGGTGGATGGACAAATTAAATTAATCTAGATAGAAATTCATGACTCAGTACACAAAAGTACAATACAAAAAGTAATGCTTCAGTAAAGAAGGCTGAAAACAAAGTGTTAAAAGGGAAAGTGAGTAACAAAATAACAGTATTTTTGTTATGAAAGAAAGCAAAGTAAAAGAGTTTTCCTTAAGTTTTCAAATAGAGTGTCAAAGTTTTAAGATAGTTCTTGAGATTACCTTTTTCTCTCTAAAGGTAAAAAACGTAGTACACATTGCTTAAAAGAAACAAACCGAAATAAATAAAAATGGCAAATAAACATATGTAAAGAAACTCAGCATCACTAGTCATTAGAGACATGTGAATTAAAACCATAATGTGATGCCACTACTTATCTATTAGAATACCTAACATAAAAGACTGGCCATTCCAAGGACTGATGAAGTGGTGTTGGAACCAGAACTTTCCTACACTTCTGGTGGAATGTAAAGTGGTACAGCTTTGGAAAACCAGTTTTCAGCTACTTCAAAAGTTAAAATCAAATCTACTATATAATCCAGCCATTGCATTGTTAGCTACTTATCCAAGGAAAATAAAATCTTATGTTCATAAAAAGACATCTACATAAATTTACATATATATATGTGTATATATGCACACACACACCCGTACACATATATACATACATAAATGTTATATTTGTAATAGTCAAAACCTGGAAACAATCCAAACATCTACCAATAGGATAATAGATAAACATACTTTATTATAGACTAAAATGGTATTTAGTATTCAGCAATAAAAATAATGAACTATTGACACCTGCTACAACGTGGTTGGACTTTAAAATAATTATGGTGAATGAAGGAAGCCAAAGTAAGATACCTACAGCATAGTTCAATTTATATAAAACTCTAGAGTATTTAAACCAATCTACAGACAGAGAAAATTCAGATTTGTGATTACTTTTGAGATAATGGATATGTTTATGACCTCAGTTGTATTGTGCTCAAGGTTTCACAGGTATACACAATATGACAAAATGTATTATTGTGTATATATCAATTATGTGTAATCCTACTCAATGTTAGTTAGGTTAATCATACTTCATTAAAAGTGCTAATAGTATATGTACTCTAAGATATCAATAATTAAAAGCACAACCCATAATTAGATAAAAGATAATGAATTCATATAGAAAAGCCAGAATCAATAAAACATTTTTTGTTAATGGCTTTTAATCTACTAATATAGTGCATGATATTAATGTATTTTCTAATGATGGAACAGCAGCAATGGATATCTGTGAATATTTTTAGCTGGAGTATGTTTGTTGGAAAGATGGGCCCTTTTTATTTTCAAAGAATTTCCTTTTTTTATGAGTTTTGAGGGAGTGCTAATACTGCTTATTCAAGAAATGAAAATTGTAGACATTTATTTACCAACATATGCTACCCTAGACTCTGCCAATCAGACAAAGAAGCTAGCAATGCAAAAGGTTAGTAAATAGATTTTTTTTTTTTATGCCAACCCTAGTGAAGGCTAAACTGCTAATCACTTGGTACAAAGTTGACAACCTGGTGTTTTTCTTGAAGGAAATAAGCTAACATTCATCAATGTTTTAAAAGTGTGCCAATGGTCTCAATTTTAAGACTGTGTTCTAAGACAATGTTCTTGCAGTAAATAACTGCAAGAATATACAATACAGCAATATTTTTAAAACTCTAAAAATTCAGAAATAATCTACACTGTCAGTAATAGAGAAAAGAATCACTGAAATTATAGTTCAGCAGTATGATGCAATTCAAAAGCATATTTAAATATAATTTAAGATATATTTAATGGCATTTTAAAAGATATACTGTTTTAAAAAACAGACTCATTTTAGAGTATATTTGTATGTTGTATGTTTATCAAAATTCTAATAATGGTTATCTCTAGGTTTTTAGTTAAATGACACACTTTTGTTTGCTTTTCTGAATTTTTCAACATTTCTCTGATAAACTTACAAAAGCATAGAATTCATTAATATTAACTTTAGTTAAATACATACATTTTTAATTTTACAAGAGCATCTGCACACTACTGATTTAACAGAGCATTTGATATCATTACTTTCTGTTTCTTCTTATCATCAGTCTACTCACATACTGAAAAAAAGAATTACTCATTTCTGTGGGAGATTGTCTATCCCTCATTGTTAGCTCTCAGTTTGGATGGTCTTACCCATCCTTAACTTCACAAGTAGAAAATGAGTTTATTCCTAAGTGAATATACTCATCCCATCCACAGCTACCACAGTTCATGTCCTCATTGGTGCAAGAGAAAGTCAGACTTAGGGCACCTCCGCTAGCTCTCCCTCCCAGAAGTGAAGCTGAATTAACATAGCACTTAACATTGCCACAGCCACCTTATGACTAAGCAGGAGAATCTTTCTTAGAATAAAACAAGCACAAGGAAAAGAACAGAGTCCTACTAGGAGGTATAAAAATTTCTTAGAAATAAAATGTCTTCTCTGTTAACAAGATATTTGAGCATATACCCGAAGAAAAGAACATAGTGCTCCATGCAGATTTCCAAGACATCATTCTAGCCAGAGGAAACAGCCACATACTGGGGCACTTAGACGGGAATGGGACTTAATGTAGCCTAGGAAAAGTAGAGGTTATTGCATATCTAAGAACAATGGGAAGGTAATAAAATTAGAATCAGCAGCAGGTACAGATAATTTCCATCCTTGTAGGCCATGGGAAAATTTTTGGCTTTTATTCCAAAACAGAAAGTCACTGGAAGATTTTGAGTAGTGGAGTGACGTAGTCCCACATATGTCTTTGGATTGATGCTCGGTATGCTCAGTGAAGAGTTCCAGGGTACAGTAGGGACAGTTTCAGAACAAACAAGCAAGAAAATTATTCAGAGAAGTGGTGCTGTAATTTAAGTCAATAAATATAATAAATATTCAGAATAGGATTTAAACTGTGAAGATTCTAGAAATTTTATGGCAATTATGAGGTCTTGTTTTATTTCTCCCGATATAGCATCTAAATATTAATTATGTTACTATGAAAACATCATAGTATTATTTAAGAACCATTCAACATCTCATGTAGTATAATCTGCCAAAGATACAAGATATTTAATAATAAAAAATTCCCTTCTACTGGACTGTAATTTCACTCAAAACATGCTGATTAAATTGCTTGTATTAAATAAGAGCTAGAAAATTGCTGATATAATATGTAACTTGAAAATATGATCTCAAATGCATTTAACCTGCAGAAAATTAATGAAGCAATGACAATAAGATGGAATAATTTGGTATTTACATAGGTGCAAGTTAGCAACTTCCAGACATTAAATTAGGGGAATTAAAACACTAAGTGCTAGTTTTAAAACAGATTCTTCTAACATGGGAAATTTGAAGTGTAAAGAAATTCAAATTGAACTTTTTCTTAGAAATCACATAAGGACATGGTTATTCACAGTCTTCCCCTAAAATTAACTCCTTACTTGCATTATATATTTATTGTTATGTTGTATATGTTATATAAATATACATATATATAAATTGTATCTCTGGAATAAAATAAAATTTGTACAGTTGTAATATTCCAGATTTTTTAAATGTGTAACAAGATGCTGTAAAACTTATTTTCCTCTAGTATACTAAAACTTGGTAGCACCTTAGTCTTGGACTTCTCAGCCTCCAGAATTGTGAAAAACAAATTTCTGTTTTTATAAACTATCCAGTCGGATAAAATATGCGCTAAACATCATTTTCACACTTTGATTAATAAGGCACATGTTTCTTAAGTTCTTTGAATACATTTAAAATAACTGATTTAATGTCTTTGTCTGCTTAAGTCCAACATTTGACTACCTAAGAGACAGTTTTGTTCTTTTTCCTGTGTGTGTGCATCATACTTTCTTTTTTCCTTGTATATTTTTTATTTTTTAAAAATGTATATGTTAAATACTATCATGTGGCAATTCTAGAAATCAGATGCCCCCACCAGGGTTTGTTGTTGCTATTTGTTTAGTGACTTCTCAATTAATTATGTAAAGTATGTACACTTTTTGTGATTGTATTACTACTGAAGTTTCTGCTTGATTACTCTATCTAATGCTAAAGTGGTAGCTAATGCTTTTATAGTGATTGCCTTAAAAGCATATAATTGATAAAGCTCTCATTTTTTGCCAAAGATTTCTGCATGTGTATTGCAGCATGTCTACAGCCATCAGCCATGCACTAAGACCTACAGTTGTGCATGGCCTTCTAGATCATAAGGGATATGTCAAAAGCATTCAAAGTCTCCCAAGAATATATCATTTCCCTGCTTTCCATTTAATCTTTTTTCTAACCTATTCTTTGCCCCAATTGTTACCCACTGCCTCAGGCATCTATTAATATAATGTTTAGCAATTGCTGATGATTGTCTTCCAAAAATGCCTACCAAAAAAAAATGTATCTCAAAATTGATGAACTCTGAGTCAGTTGGAATAAAGAGTCAATCCATTTTAGTGAGTCTTCCAAGGAATCAACAGAGAGGTCAAATATTGACAATTGAGAATGGGTCTTTGATGGAGCTCTGTTCCCTTTGTTATGTCTAATGCTTGTTAGGCTGTTGGTTTGCACAACAGTTCAGGTTGTTGGTTTCCTAGTCTACATACTTTAGAGCAAAGAGAAGGGGATAACAAGAGGGCAAGCTAAAATTCCACAATATTTGTTGCTTTTACTGAGGTTCATTTATTTATTCTTCAATAAATCCTCCCTGGAGCACTGCAAGCCTTTGGTTAATTTCCAGTGTTCTATGAAAGTTGAGTATGACCATTTGTACCAGTGTTCCATTGCCTTTATTGAGAAGAGGATTAACAGAGTTTCTTATTCAACCATTATTGCTTTTCATTAGTTTTAAGAAGTGTTATGTTGATTGGGTAGTGCCTTGGCTGAAGCAAACTGAGTTTTATAAATATTTAAATTCTCTAATAAAAACATTTTCTTCAAATGATATCTCTCAGAATACTTCAATATAAAACTCAGATTTTAGTTTTATATTCACATAACAAATTCATTTAAAACTTTAACTTTATGTGATATTAGTTTAACATCGACTTTTTAAAATAAATTCACTTAATTTCTTAAAGCAATACTTCTGTTTTCATAAATACAAAAACCTGAAAATGAAATGTTTACGTTTGCCACCATATTATAAACTTTTTCTTTCTGTTAATTTCTGTATTGCATTGCATAGTATTGCATTACTTAATAATAATAGAATCCAGATTTTTACCAATCAATTAAATCTTTTATAATTCTTGGTACATTCTGAAAATTAATTCTGTATCACTATCAATATCAGAAATGCTCTATTTATTTTTTATACATACAATATCCTGAAAAATAACTGAAGGAACAACATCAAATTATTTGAACAGGGCTTATTTGTTATTGGAACAACTAATTATTATATTTTAGATGGCATGCATTGAATACATCCAACTGAAAACTGCTTGCATTTCATTAGCATGTGACTCCCCTATTCTGTACTTAAGTATTCATTTGCTCAGTTTCACATGGGTAGTCATGTAGAAGCCTGGGTTTCAAATATATTAGTGCAGTGCGTTAACTCTCTTCTTTTCATTCTTATTAAACAAAGTATTTTCACAAAAATTGCATAAGATATGTTATTTTAAAATCCACATACAAACACTCATATACAGTAACACATGTACACAAATGAGTAATCCTTATATTAAACTTAAATGTATATAGCCTTTGAGTAGGTTGGTTGCATATGATCATTTTTGTAGATAGCTTCAGTTTATAACTGATGCCCCAGTGTAATTATTTTTATGGCCCCTCCATTCTGTAGGGTGTCCTGATCTCCCTGGTGACCAGTTATTTTTACATTGTTATGTATTTCTAAATTATGACCCAAAAACTTTTAATAATTTATACAACAATCAGCAGAGTATGGGTTGAAGTTTTCTCTTTACCATTCTTTACCATATTTGGCATTGCCAGATTTTCAACTCATTACTGGTATGATGAGAATGTTTTAATTCACATTTTCCTAATTATTAATGAAGTTGATAATATTTTTATACAGTTCTTAGCCATTTTTTTTCTGAATTATGTATGAATCAATGTACACATCTTTTATTCATTTCTTTCTATTGAGTTGTTTTATCCCATGTATCTCTTTGATGGAGACTGTCTTAGTCCATTCGGGCTGCCATAAAAAAACACCTTAGACTGGTGGCTTATGGATAACAGAAATTCATTTCTCACAAGTCTTGAATCTAGGAAGTTCTAGATCAAGGTTCCGAAGTATTCACTGTTTGGTGAGGGCCCACATCCTAGGAAACAGATGGTGCCTTCTAGCTATTTTCTTCACATGGTAGAAAGTACTAGCTAACTGTTGGGGGGTTCTTTTATAAGGGCAATAATCCCAATCATGAAGACTCCTTGTTCATGACCTAATCATCTTCCAAAGGCCCCCATTTCCTAAACCATTACCCTTGGGTATGATTTCAACATATGGATTTTGGGAGACACAAACATTCAGACCATAGCATTTCAATCACAGCCTCCAAAAATTTATATATTTCTCAAAAGGAAAATACATTTATTCCATCCTAGTAGCCCCAAATGTCTTAATTCATTTCAGCATCAACTGAAAACTGTAAAGCCCAGAGTCTCATCTAAATATTATCTATGTCAGATAAGGGTGAAACTCAGGTAAAATTCATTATGATGCAAATTTCTCTCCAGCTGTAAATCTGTGAAATCAAACATGTTATGTACTTTCAAAATACAGTGTTGGGACAGGCATAGGATAGATACTGAGATTCCAAAAGGGAAAAATAGGAAATGAAGGAATAATAGGTCCCAAGTAAGTACAATACTAATAGTGCAAGCAATATTAAAACCTAAGGCTTGAGAATAATCTTTTGTGACTCAATATTTTGCCCTTTAGGGGCAGATGTCTTCCCTTCCTTACCCACTGGGGCACTCAACCCAGCCCTATGCTTTGCTGGGCACAGCCTATTCTGCAACTCGTGAGTTGGAGTCTCTTGCTTGTGTCTCTCTTGGGCTAGTTTTGCACATTGGTGGCTCTACTGTCTGGGGTCTCAGGAATGGCCCTACCCCAATGACTTTGCTGGGTATTGCTGTGGTGGGGCTCTCTGCTGTTGTCCTAGCTCTGTGAAAGTTCTCTGCCTGGGCCCAATGACTCTCCTGGGCATTCTTTTAAATGTAGGTGGAGACAACCAATCCCTCTTAGCTTGTGTACTCTGTGCCAGTGGAGATGGCACCACATGAATGCCACCAAAGTTTACTGCCTGTGTCCCTCAAAGCATCAGCCACCATAGCATATGCCACACCTGGGACTGCTGGAGATGTACTTAGGTTGGCCAAAGAGCATGACAATGGAATGCAGAGAGAGGAAGCTTGAAATTGTACTGCCCTCCATGCCCTTGCACTCTGGGCCAGTGATGGAATTAATTCCCTTATAAATAATAACACAGAGAGCTAGCTAGTTCCTTCTACCATGTGAAGACACAAGTAGAAGGCATCAGCTATGAACCAGAAAGTGGACCCTCACCAGACAATACATCTGCCAGCACAAAGATCTTTGTCTTCCTAGACTCCAGAACTGTGAAAAAGTAAATTTCTGTTGTTTACAAGCCACCTAGTCTAAAATATTTTGCTATAATTTCCTGAACAGACTAAAAGAGAAAATTAATACTAGGAATTGGGAGTACTACTACAACAAGTACCTAAAAATGTGGCAAGGATTTTGGAACTGGGTAATGGCTAGAGGGTTGAATAATTTTGAGCTGCTTGCTAGAAAAATTCTACATTTCCTTGAATGGACTATTAAGGCTGATTCTGATGAGAGCTCAGAAGAAGAGAGTTGCAGAAAGAGCCACAATCTTCTTAGAGAATATCAACATGATTGTGAACAGAATATTGGTGGAGGTATAGGTGGCAAAGAACATGCTGATGAGGCCACAGGCCTATCACATTGGGTGTTAAGATTTTCACATATGAATTTTGGGGGGACATAAACATTTAGACTATAGCATTCTAATTGCACCCCCCAATTCATATCTTTGTCACAAGCAAACTACATTTATTCCATCCTAATGTCCCCAAAAGTCTTAACTCTTTTGACCATAGCATATCTATAGATATGTAGAGATCTATCTATATATATGGATATTAACATAATTATAGATTTGTAGATACATATATATATACACAAACATCACTTATAAAATAGAGAATGAATGCCTGTTGAAGATTTACCTAAATGTTTTGAGATAAATCTCTAGGGGTTTTGTGTTTTTCTGTACATCTTGAGAGTAGAGACACTAATTGCCTTTTTTTATTTATACTATCTTTTCAATGACATTTGCATAGCAAAGAAATCTTAGAATACAGAGATGCTATCTTCCTTAGGGCAAATATCAGGTTGCTATCAACCTTGGAAGACAGAAATACTGGCTTTCTCTGGAACAAAGGACAGGCATGGCTATGCCTCAGGGATCCCTAAGCTCAGAGTATTTCTCCTATAACAAAACACTCTTTTGTGTAAAGGCCTTCATCTGGGTCTACCTATGTCATCCTTGTGGGAGTTTGGTGCAAGGGAAACTGATGCAAATAGGCAATGTAAATACTGCTTGATGACCCTCTGACCCAGAAATCTTGTGTATTCTTTTAGCATCCATAAGACTGTCAGGCCAATACATTTGCTTGCTAGTTAGGTAAAATTCAAGACCCTTCAGAGTTCTTAATATTAATACATTAAGAAGGAAATCAGTGAGATGGTAAAGCTGGTTCAAAGATTGCTTGTGAAAGGAATAATTTTATAGTCCATTAAGAGGGGCATGCTGAAATAGGCTTTCTAAATTAAAAACAAGGTTTTTAGTTTCCTACAAAGAAATAAAATCATAACTTTTGAGTTTATTTTTTCCTACTAGACAAAATCATTTTCATATTTACTAGACAAAAGTATAGAAGTTAACATGTATTTTACAAAATGTGAGCCTTACGAGTAAATAGCAAGTCAAAGTTATAACCTCCTACGTTAGTTTGTTAGGGCTGCCATAACAAAGTGCTACCAACTTGGTGGCTTAAAAAACAGAAATTTATTCTCTCAACTGAGAGCTCCAGAAGTCCCAAATCAAGGTGTTAGCAGTGTTGGTTCCTTTTACAAGTTGTGAAGAAATATCGGATCTATGCCTTTCCCTTATCTTCTGGTGGTTTGCTGGCAACCTTTGGTGTTCCTTAACCCTTGTTCATAACTCCATCCTCCACTTGGAATTATCTCTATGTTTTTATCTCTTTGCCCAAATTTTATTTTTCAATAAGGACATTCACAGGTACTAGGGATTAATACTTCAATATCTTTTTGGAAGACAAATTCAACTAACTAATATTTCAAAAAGCATGTTAGACAAGACTCAAAAAGGTATTGAAAGAACATATTGCTATCATTTTGCTCTATTTTTATATTTTGGATATTTTTGTTAGCAATATTTTAGTATGACTCCTTTTGGAATTAGAAATATTTTTATAACCATATGAATATAGTTTTCAAACTGCAGAAGATTTTTTTCAAATTATTTTTACATAAGACACAAATCCCAAAGATCAGGTATAGTCACTTTGCTTGAGAGTGAGTGATCCATTTAGGATGATCCATGAGATCTCAACCTTAAATGGTTTAATTAGGTGACTTTTACAAAGATTGAAAATTCACAACTCTATAATACAAGACTTTCAATCAGTATCTCTTCCCAAACTTGTAGATTGTTTCATCCTCACTTAGCCTGTGCTTTACATGCTAATGTGATAGAGTCCTTCAGTTGTATCTTACTTGCTTTTATTATTGTTGTTTTATCCTCTTAGTGTGTGCTTATGTTAAATATGGTTATTATTATGGACTTAATTGCACCACCCCCAAAATTTATATATCAAATCCCTAATCCACAATGTGACTGTATTTGGAAATAGGGTCCTTAACAAGATAATTAAGGCCAAATGAACTCATGAGGTTAGAGCCCTAATCCAAGATAACTGATGCCTTGTAAGAGGAGAAAGCTAAAAGAAAGGCATAAAGCAGATTCTCTCTCACAGTCCTCCGAAGAAGTTTCAGACTTAAGCCTCTAAAACTGTGAGAAAACAAATTTCTACTTTTTAAGCCACCCAATTTGTGATACCTTGTTATTGCAATGCCAAGAAACTAATTAACTTCTGTTTTTTTTCTTTAATGTTCCTTTATACATTTTATAAACACTTTATATTGATAAAATATATCTGATTGATCTATAATATGCACTTCCTAGAATTTTAGCTTTACAGTTTGTTTTCCTTGATAATATGCCAGAGGAAATCCAGAATTTATCTCTAGTAATTAATTATTTGTGTTTGCTTTTACCGGCTGTCTTAGTATACTGCTAAACAAGGACCGCACGGTAGAATAAATTCATGCCTCCTAACTACATGAAAGTATTACAGTGCATATGTAAGATATTTTTAATACATTGACTGCCATGTGATTTGTATTTAACTCATTCTAGTTTTGAGTCCAGGGCCTCGTGAAGCATATGTAACTCACATGTCTCTTTACCTTGGAAGCCCTGTGGTGTGGAGGCAACTCAGGCTGCCATGATGTATCATACATGTTACGTGATGGGTGGCCCACTGGGCAAAACCCTGAAGTTGGTTCCTGAAAATCTAACTTGTTGAAGTTCTTATTGTTACAGTTAATATGCATATTATATGCAATTTAATTGCATATAATAACAAATTTTTCATTAAATTAAAAAGGATAATTTTGTTTTAAAAGTTTTTATTCTATTTTCATAATAAAATATGGTGACCCCAAGGAAATATGTCTGATGGAGAGTCAACAATTTGATTAGATTCAAAATTAATTCATAGGCTCATATTTTCATGTATGAACCAGTTAAAAATACTCATTTTGTATCTTATGTTGAATAACCATGTCTCAGTTGTAAATAATCTTATCGTATAGAAAATTTGATAAATTTTTAAACCGAGAATTAAATATCTTCTTATTTGTCACTGAATCTCTTCAGAAATTCTAGATATGTAAAAAGATAAGCACCGGAGACAGAAAGTGAGCCTAATGCAGAAAGAGATGGAAAAGTTTTCTAGGTTAATTTAGTTTTTTCTCTTCTTAATAGCCATTGTTTTCCTTTGTATTCTTCTTTCTCTAATGGACTTAATCTTATAAATTATGGTTGAATTATTCACTGCTTGCATCCTCACCTTAGAATAATCTATTACAGTGTTTTATGCAAATTAATTATTAGATAAATTATTTTCTCTATGCTCTAAAAGAAGCTACACATTTATCTTATAGTTCTTTACATATAATATATTTTATTTAATTTTTAATGAAGGATATTTGCCAACCTCAATATTTATTATGTGATCAAATCTTTAAACTGATTCCACTATATATTTTACTCAAAAATTTAATTTATATACCAACATCGTTTTTGGTATGACCACCAATGTAATAATAATATATATAATAGTATAGTTATATATATATACATATGTACACACATATATGTATGCAGACACAATAGTAACAGACATTTTTCATTACTATTATGTGACCAAAACTTTATTACATTTTGCTATAAATAATTGTGCTATTATTTATAACATAGAAATATGCATATACACATATACATATGAAAGTTTATAGTCTTTTAAGTAAGTATTTTAAATAAAAATATAGCACATTACCAAAGTAATGCTTCATCTGACTCTCTCATTTCATATATATCTTATTCCATAATTCATTAGAATTTTTATATAATATCTTCTGATACCTTATTCTCCTAGCATACTTTTATATCTTTTGGAAAAAATTAAACTTTAAAATATCATTAAAATGCACATGTTTTATTATAAACTATTTATAAAGAATTTATTATAGAACTTATTCTAAACATAAATATTTCATATTTGACCTGCATTTTCAAAACTTAGCTTCATTGTGTTCTGCATTCTGATTTTTTTAAATAGCTGTTAAAACAAGAAATTTATCAAAACTTTTTGATATGGAGCTTAGTTAAATCATTTATAATTAAATTAGATTAAAAAAACCTAACTACTATGGAATCAGAGCATCCTCATGTTTCAATGAATTTGGAGGTTATAACTTTAAAATTGATTTAAACTAATCACTTTGAATATAATTGAATTTGGTGTAAGAGATTGGTACAATAAACCCTGTTTCTTGTATAAATCTCAAAATCTTACCCCATATTAACTTATTTAAAACAACGACAGCTTTGATGATGGTGTTAAAAGTTAATGATGAAAAAGAAAGAACAGGAGAGGCAGTCCTAAACTTATCAAAATAGGAGTCTTGGCACATAATGAACACTATTAAAAGACTATGTTAGACTGGAATGGTTCAATCTTTCTAGGTACCAAGGTTGCCAGAAACACAAATAATACAATTGGAAACAAAACTTGGTGGAAGACATAGAAAACATGTTTAAATATTTGGCTGATACTAAGAATATTGAGTGGATGTGTTGAACAAAGCCAAAAAATGTGAAGATGATGAAGCTATGGATTGACTAAGGAAGACTCATTATCATCGGCAAACACTTAAATTACACCAATAAAGAATAAGAAGGTAGTTTTCTGCAATTCAAATTCAAGAAGTTATAGGCATAAAGAAAAAGAAAAATGAATGTTTTCTTATGTGAAGAATAATGTAACTGTGTAAATGTAAATGAATAGGTAATTTTATTCTCCTTAGTTTATTTCAGGCACACCTAGAGTAGAAGAGTACCTGAAAAGAACAACCAAACTATATCAAAACATCACATGTACCCCATAAATATAAATATATATATGATGTGCCCTTAATAATTAAATATAAAAAAATTAAAGAAAATAACTGTGAGGCATATACAGAGACATGATTTTCTGAGAATTTCAAAATATTGTTATATTTAATATCTGGCTTTTAGATTATAGTCATCCTATTGGTACCTCATTATAGTTTTTATTTGAATTCCCCTAATGGCTAATAATATCAAACACTTTTTTTTCATTTCAGAATATTCCAGAGGTACAAATGCTTTGGTTACATATATTGCCTTTGTACCACGTGAGTCAGAACTACAAGTGTGCCCATCCCGCAGACAGTATACACCACATCATGGTTAATAGCCCAGGTGGGTAATAACCTTCACAAATATGTCTTTATTTGTATAGTTTATTTTTTCTTTCCATTTATGTGAGACAGAAATATTAAATAGGGCTGATGTGGAGTAAATGCTCTTCTTAATGTGGCATAAGTCTATAGCAAAAGCTTGTCTTATGGACAGTAGCTCATTGTTATAGAGAAAGCCCTGTTCATATTTCAAAGTATATACTATTGTAGGTAGAATAATGGCCACCCAAAGATGTCAAGTCTTAATTCTATAACCTATTATGATCTTATAAGGAAAAAGGCTCTTTGCTGAGATGAATAAGGTAAAGATATTTTGTATTTTATTTATTTATTTGTTTGCTTTTGCCAGCACCTTGATCTTTGAAGTTAAGGATCTTGATGTGAAGAGATTATTATAGAATTTCCAGGTGGGCCCTAAATTTAGTCACATACCCTTATAAGAAAGAGGCTCAGGAGAAGAGGAGAAAACATGGCCATAGAAGCAGAGATTGGAGATATACACCCAGGAGTTCAGTAATGTCAGCAGTCACCAGAAATTGGAAGAGGCATGAAACAGATTCTTCCCTCAAATCCCTGGAGGGTACATGATCTGCTGACCCCTGGCTTTCAGCTCAGTGAAACTGATTTTAAATTTTAAACAACATTTCTGTTGTTCTAAGCCATTGAGTTTGTCACAATTTGTTACAGAACCCACAAGAAGCTAATACAGTTATTTTTCCCACTCTGTTTCCTAAAACTACGAGGTGGTCTTTCTTGACTCTTCATTGTGAGAAACTGGTGATTTTTCTGGAGGTAAAACCCATGGAATTTTGGAGTTCCCCTAAGACTGGAGCACCCAGTTTCCCTCTCACATGCTAGCCCTTACTCATCTTTCAAGAATTCACCAGTATTACCATTGAATAGTCTCTACAATTCTATGCTTCTAAATATTTTTCTCTAGATAAGCAGATATTTTCTATGACTATCTAAGTTTATCTATCTTTTCAGACTTTGGGGTAGTGATTTTCCCTGAAAACTTCACTCTATGTTGAATCTGAGAAAAGTCATTAATTTTCAATTTTTTCAGGTTTTTCTTCTTATAACTAGATTAGGGATGACTTTAACATTTTTTACCATAAGAGCTAAAACCAAAATTCCTGACAGATATATTTTTATAATTATAAAATAAATAAGTATATTTAAGGAGGTAAAAGCAAAAATGGGAATTTTCAAAATTTACTGGAAAAGATTATCTAAATTCAATCAATCTAGAGCAAAAGGAATGAAGATTTTGTTTGTGAAATCATTGCCATGTTTTATAACTATATAGTATTTTTAAATTTGCAAATATTTATCAAATTTCAGTCTAGTAAGCTACCTTCCTTTTTTATTTGATTAAATTGCCTATTATTTAATTTCAAAGTTCTAATAGAGTTTGGATTTCTACTAAGAATGTTTTTGTAAGTTTATAAATATTATGGAGATATAAGCTGATACTATGTAATTAAAATGTGTTTTGGTAATATATTTAAGAGTTTTATGTGTGAATTCACTGGATGATATTCTTCTATAAATTGTGTCTGTAAATAAAATGAGCATTTAAATATTTGCACATCTCAAGGGAGTATTATTTCTGGGGAGAGAATATAATATGGTTTAAAATAATTATGAAAATAATAGGGTGAATTTATCTTTAATGAGCTCTCTTATTTTGCATATTTATCTTTCATAATTATAATTAATACTGAGATACAATTTATAAGCAAAGAATTTTTTCTTAATATTAGTCAAACTGTATTACAAATATTAATAATTTGTATTTAGCACAAGCCTTTTTATTTTAATGGTCAAGTTAGTTTCAATATTTCATATGATTTTGATTTGTATTTCACTTTATGTCATGGCCAACATGTTCCTGTCTCTACTAAGGACATCAGTGGAAGAAAGTTATTTCACCTTCACCAGTAAATTATGATGATTTGTTTTATTGAAGCTATAAAATGCTTCATTCGATTAAATAGTCTTTTTCAACAGAACAGTTTGATACCTTGATTATAGTAATAATCTCACAGGTGCATTTATATGTCAAAACTCAGCAAATGATACACTTTATATGTATACAGTATGTTGTATATTAATTGTACCACACTTTATTTTTAAAAAATTTAAAAATCACAGAGAATAGCAGTGACAAGGAAGTTTCTAGGTACTAGTGTTGCAAAGAAAACATTTGTAAGCTTAACACAACACTAGAATAGTGGATACACTCATTGCAGATAATTTTTATATAATGTGTTCAGTGTTATGAGTGACAATGCAAATGACACAGAAAGAATACTATGGAGAGACACTTTAGCTTGTTGTTTGGAAAAGGCTTGTAGAGGACATACAATGTTAGATAAAACCAGAGGCATGCATACTGTATTTGTTTCCTAGGCCTCCTATAACAATTTATTACAAACTAGGTGGTTTAAAAAACATATGTATTCTCTTTTAATTCTGGAGGCTAGAAGTCTAAAATGAAAGTATAAATAGTGTAATGCATCCTCTGAAAGTTCCATGGGAGAATCCTTCATTGCTCCATCCTAGCTTCTAGTGGTTTACCAGCAATCTATGGCATTCCTTGGCTTTTAGATGCATCATCACACTTTTTGTCTCCATTTTCATGTGGTCTTCTTCCTTCTGTATGAGCCTGTGTCTTTGCATCCAAATCTCCTTCTCCTTCGACTTATAACAACACTGAATTTAGTCATTGAATTTAGTTCCACCCTTATTCAGTATTATCTTATCATAACTTGATTACATCTACAAAGACACTATTTCCAAGTCAGGTCATATTTTCAGGTTCAGGATGGCCATGATTTTTTGAGGAAAAAATATTCAGCCCAATACAGTCCTCCTTCTGCCCCCTTCTCTCAAAATTTTCATTCTTCTTATATATAAAATACATACACAATATTTCTAAATCCCACTTAAAGTTTTAACCCATTCCAGCATCAGTACAAAGTTCAAAATATCATCTAAACATAATCAACTCAAACAATCTCACATCATATCTTCTAAATTGTCTAAATTAAGTATGAGTAAAGATCAGGGTATGAACCATCATGGGATAAAATTGCTTTCCATTTGTAACATAGCCAAAATAGAAAAAAGTAATACTAGAGAGCTGGTGTTACCCTTTGGGGGTGTGCTTTCCATTTGGTTCTTCATACTTCCAATTTCTTTCACCGATTCCTTCCCATCTGGATCAGCTATTGCTTCTTACATTTAGATTTTCATTTGGATAATGACACACTCTGTTTAGTCTCTGAGCCAGTAGGTGGTGTTTGTGTATGAGATTCAACCACACCATGTATGATGAGTTAGTAGATGCAGTAAAAGGGTGTACAGAATGACCTCCCTGTCAGTAGGTGGTGCTTGCTGGGAGGAGCAAGCTGCAGTGGTATTTTTGGGCCCTGTAACCAGCTCTCATTCCTCTGGAGAGACACTCTAGTGCCTCAGGCAGTGGGTGGGGCCATAGGACTTCCAGGGGTGTCCTTATTCACCACCTCAGTGGGGGCAGGTGGGGGAGTGAGGCTGGGTAGAGCTAGGTTTGGTGAATGTGCCCACAAGCTCCACAAGTGCTGTTAACAGAGGTCAAAGCTCTGTTCTCTGCTTCTGGGCAAAGCTACCAGGGAGGGACTGAAATGGCCCCACTCAGCTGTAAAGTCTGTGTTGGGGGGGGTGGGGCTGTCTGAGACCTGCAGTTTGGAGTAGGTCTTACTCCTCTCCACCCTCCCCTAGTCCATGATTTCTCCCAGTCTCTGCTAGCAGGCAGGACCTCAAGTCTGTGGATCTCCACTGGCTGTGATGCGAGCCGGGAGGTTTCCTGCCCAGGATCACAGCCTGAGCTGGGAGCACGGCCCTCCAGTGGGAGGAGGGTTGCCCCTCAAGTATGCTGATCTGCCCCTAAAGGCACACACCTTAGTTGGCTCATTCACAAATATCCCTTCTGTGCCCCCTGCAATGCAATCCAGACCTGGGTGTATGGGATCTGGTCTGCAGGCCTGTCCCTTGGGCCCTGGAGAGCAATACCTGATCCTGCCAGGGAGAGGAGTGCTAGTCTCAAGTCACCCATGGGGTGCCCAAGCTGGATCAATGTCTCTCCTCCTTGGTATTTGCCCCCCTCTCTTGGAGTCAACAGGAAAACAGCACCTGGAAGGGATGGTGGGTAGGGAGATCCCCTTCTGAGTACCCCTCAGTCAGCTGTAGGGCCCCAAAAAGAAAGGTTCTGTTCTCTGAAGATGCCTCCAAGTGGTGGCTAAATTGTCTCTCTTGGCAGCTGCAGGTAGGGAAGGGGAAGGGAAGAATGAAGCAATGTGACACCTGCCAATGGGCTCATGTCTGCAGATCGGGAGGTCCTCCGAGGGAGCTGGGAGCCTGGTGCCCTGTCCACAAGAGGTTCACTGCTCACTGGCAGCAGCCATCTCGGGCTGGTGTTAGCAGGTCTCTCCAACCCCTCAGGAGCCCACAAGCAGTGTGAGATGCACGGGAGAGGAAGTTTAGCCACCCCATCTACCTTTGTCACTGATCTCCAAGCCTCTCAGGGGCTTCTCTCCTTCTAGTTCTCCTCGGCAACTTCTTCCTATGGAGTCTCCTGTAGTTCCAGGCACCCTTCCTTCCGACCTTCGCCCATTCTATGTTTGTCTGTCTGTTTATATTTTTTTCACTTTCTTCTAAAATCTATCTTTCTTTTAGAGACACTCTGGCTGTTTTTTCTCATCTGCCATCTTGCCCTTCTACTTCTAAAATATAATGATGGGGTATGCATAGTCTAGACAATCCAATTTCAAAAAGGATAAATAGGGAGGTGAAAAAAATATCAAAGACCTCAAGCAAGTTCAAAACCAAAAGAAAAAATTACATTAGGTATTAAGTCCAGAGAATTATCCTCTGTGGCTCCAAGCTTTGGGCTCTCATCCCACTTCAGTAGTAGCTCCACTCTGTTGGCACACCATGGAGAAAGCTGCAGCCCCACCTCTCAGGAGATGGGGGAAAATCCAACCTCTCAACCCATTACCTATTTGTAGAATTTTGGAAGTCCAACATATCTCTTTAATTTTGTCCTTTTTCTGTTCGCTCAATACAATTTGTTAGTGTTACTGCTAATCTAACATTCTCAGAAAGCTTCTGAGTGTTCTATGAATGTCAAGAGAATCCATGACATGAAATGTGAGGGTCTTCCACAGATCCTTCCTGATCATCCCATCTTTATTCCTGGCTTCAGCTGAGATAGTTGATAAGATTCATAACTCATACCTCATTTCTCCAACAAAAGATTGTTCAGCCATATCCTTGGTGTTCTTTCCAAAACATGCTTTCTTATCTTTTATAATATGGATATGCTATTATTCTAAATCATTGAGTTCTAGTTCCTTTTTTCTTAATGATTCCTTTCTCAATTTGTCTCTTTTCTTTCACATTTTACTATATGTAACAAGAAGAAACCAGGCTATGCCTTCCACAACTTTCTTGAAAATCTTCTCAGCTAAATTTTCAAGTTCATCTCATGTATGTCCTACTTTCCACCCCAAAGCATAACCTAATTCCAGCATGTTTTCTGCCAGTTTATAAAAAGGATCTCTTTTCCTCCAGTTTCCAATAACACAGTCTTTATTTCTGTCCAAAAACTCACTAGAAGTACATTTCAGATTCATATTTCTAGTAGCATTCTGTTTATGTATAAACAGAATAACAATATATGTATTGTCTAGGACAATAGAAACTTTTTCTAAGATCCTCTTTGGTTTCTTCTGAATATTCACCAGCTTCACTTCTAGATGTGCATATTTCTGCCAGCAGTCTTTTCAAAGAAATCTAGGCTTGATTTTTTGTTTGTTTGCTTGTTTTATCATGTGCTGCAAAACTCTTCCAACTTCTGGTACTCACTACTCAATTCCAAAGTCTCTTCTTTCATTTTAAGAATTTGTTAAGCACCACCTCAGTTCCTGGTACAAAACATATATCAGTCAGAATTCTATAGAGAAATGAAGTGAAAAGAAAACAACACAAACAAATATATAACTTAACTATATGTGTGTGTAAGACAAAGAGACAGAGAAATTGGATCAGAGAATATGGTGGATGGGGGTTGAAAAATTTGAAGTTCATAGAGCAGGTAAATTTAAAATTTATAGAATAGGCTGGCATGCTAGAAACTCATGCATGGGTGGATAATGAATCTAGTTTTGGTTCTTAGGCTTTTGAACTAGTTGGATGAGCCCAATTAATTATCAATAGTAATTTCCTTTAGAGCTTATGCTACAAAATTTCACTCAACTGATTGTATGTGTTAACATGTCTACAAAATACTTTCACAGCAACACCTAGATGCAGGTATCCTGCCAACTACACCAAACTGTGGGGTGAGTAGTATTTGAGGCAGGCCCATGAGGAGATTAGCTACTTCTCCCTATGGAGCCAAGTCCCTAAGATAGGGGTCTCCACAGAGGAAAAGGAAATTGATAGGCAACAGAGAGAAATAAAAGAATACACAGAGACTAAGGTACAGTTTATAGTTTTATATATATGCATAAAGATCAGATATAACATAGTAGGAGGTTCCTAGGAGACTGGTGGATCTCCATAACTACCAGCAATATGGTTACATTCATATAGGTTTTTATAATCACAAACATCAATTACCAGTTGTCAGGGTAACATATTTGCATATCAGGGAATGCAGTTGCTAGGGGATACAGGTAGTGGGTTAGGGTCAAAAGTCCTCTTAAGGGGCTTCTAATCTATCTAGGTGAACAAACAGGTACAAAGTCTTTCAGGGGCTAACTTCTAAATTATAAGAGGTAGTTTACAATTAACAAAGGTAAAACAAAAGAGGTATAGTGACTCAATATTTCTTTGATTAGTTACAGTGGACTTAAAGGTAGACAGACAGGAGAGAGCAGGAAGCCCATCTCTAATAAAACAGGTTGTTTATAACCACTGGGGTGCTTCTCTGGGCAAAGTGCACTCATTGTCTCTGGCTCCCATCTTGTGGGCCATATTTGCCTTGTCTTGTCTTTCAAGACACAGGGAAGCTCACAGATTTTGAGATACCGGGAAGCCTTCCTGGAAAACATCCCTACTGGTGATTTGAGAGCTCTCCCATGATAGCAGTCTCTAATAAGTGAACCATTGAGTCCACACATTCCTTCAGGGCAAAACCCTGCAAACTCCTGTTTCTGTTTTTACTATAGTAACATTGGGTTATACAATAAAATAATAGTCTTATGAGCCACATCTCATTAATTCCTCAATCATATTTCTCAACACCTAGATTAGTGTTTGGTTAAATAATTGGGTAATTGCCTAGCCAATTTGACATTTAAAACTAACCATCACAAGTAGGAAAGTACAAGTTGATGTGAGAGGGAAAGAATATTGTAGTCAAAGAGAATAACTTGAAGAGAATCACAAAGTTCTGAAAAAAATATGGTATTTTCTGAGAGATGCAAATAATTTAAAAGCATTTCATGTATAGTGCTGAAAGCTAAGATTTGAAAAGTTGGCAGCAAACATCACTTAGAATCTTTTTTGTCATTCAAAAGATCATGATCATTATATGATATCTAGGGCCTTACCAAAAGATTTGAGTTGGGGAATAACACGTTTACATTTTAATTTTTGTTACAATTATAGGAGTTAGGGTCAGAACTGAAGGGGACACAACCATTCAGATCAAAGCAAGATGCATCTCTTCATTTTCAACAATAATTTCCCCAAATCAAATTTGTTGGTCAAAAGAACATGTAGCAAGAAATAATAGTATGGTAAAAATAAACACAAATACTAGAATCTGATTAAGCTTCAGATTTGAGTCATTTGCTTCACAAATATTCTTCTAAAGATTAATGTTTAAAAGTCAGATTTATTATAATATTGATTCCTCATCCCCACTTCGAATAGTAGGAAGAGGCAGTCAGCAGCTCTAGTGACCTTGCCAGAAGACAACTACTTTATTTTCCTCAAGCTGTTTATTTCTCCTTTACTAGCTTTATTTCAGAGACTGTTATTTTATTCATGTTGTTATAATTGTCTCTTGTTTTCCCAAATTAAAGCTTATGCTACAAAATTTCAAAATGTGCTTTATAGGAGAAAATGATTCCACTGACAAATAGATGTGAAAAATATTGGATTATAATAAGCTAATCTACCTTCCTTTTCTCTGGCCTTTGTATACATTAAAAAAAAAAAGAATTTTCTTCACAGGGCTACTTTTAAAATCACATATACCAGTGTTTTGTGAAACATTATTTTATCTATTTCTTGCTTCCAATATGATTATATCTAATTTATACTAATAAAATATTTATCATAAAATAGAAAATGTCATAAAATAGTTTTTAGACAGTCCTGTTTTCTCCTTTATTCAAAATTTTAATCACTGAAAACAATAAAACATTTATCCAAAATTAAGCTTTCAGTTTTCTAGCTATCTTTACTCAATATAGAATATATATTGACTTATTAATGGATAATTTACTCTATGCTAAATACACGCATAAACTATGTTAACTCTCATAGGATCGTTTTGAAAGCAGTCATACAAGTGAATGTAAAGTGATTATTCCATAACCAGGTTAGTATTGTTGCTTTTGATATTTAAAATAAGACTCATTAGTAATAATATTAAATTAGCAGTTTGATCCGGGTCTATTAAAAATAACTTCACTGGGCAATAGCATTCCAAAACAATAGAAATAAAATCATGACTTTCTCCTTCAAAATGTAAGGGTAAAATAATTTATAGATTGAAATGTTAAAATAGTGAAAGCTTATGTGAGTGATATTTTCTAGTTAATTCAGCCACAGATTATAAATCCTCCAAATCTTTGATTTTACTATTCAAATTCATTGTATATTTGAATTAGTTCATCATTTAAAGTCTTTATTTACGAAAGAGAGAGAGAGACTTTTCATCAATCATCAGGTTTCCTCCCAGAATATTTAAAAGAATCTTGAAAACGAGTTCTAAAGTCTTTTATGAAAGCATCTTTACATTTTACCCACCTTACAACTTTAGCCAAATCAAATTTCAAAGACAAGATATAAACTGTAGCCTGATCTCAGTACGGCCTAACTTTTCATGCTTTATTTAGTCCCTGACAAGGATTATTCTCAGTTTTAAAACTGTTTCTTAGGGTGCTATTTAAAAGATTTTATTCACTTTTCTTCTTATGATAGACTGACAAGTTTATAGATTAATTAATATAAGTTCAAGATCCCTGGACACTAAGCGTTCAGATTAAGGAACTGGGGAGTAGAATAGAGGTGATGGAGGATATATAGGCAATGGCGAAGATAAAGTATTATCTGACTACATGTGGAGGCAGAAGTAGGTGAGATTTCAGGTGTTTCATGTGGAAATAATTGCTTTTCTTGGCTCTTATTAAAGGATCTTTGAAAGAGGCTGTCTTAAGAGTCACAATTTAATTTTGAGGTCTCAGTATATTTGATAATTTTGTTCTATTTCTATTGTTCCCTTTAAAATTTTTCATCATTAAAATGATAAAAATTTTCCATTATGACCATTAAAATAATAAATAAATCCTCTTTGGAAAATATATGTTATCTTGATTAGTGTTAGGTATTGGCTTTTGACCCCAAAAGGGAGATATAGTAAAGTCTTAATCCCAGGTACCTCAGAATATAGCCTTATTTAGAAATATGGTCATTATTGGTATAACTAGTTAACTTAAGATAAAGACATTTGGAATAGAGTTGTACCTTGATCCAATGACGATTGGAAAATGGCCATGTGTAGACACAGAGGGAAACAAGAGAAGGCTATGTGACAATGCAAGCAAAGAGTAGAGTTATGCAGCTGCAAGCCACAGAATGGCAGATTTTCACCTAACTAGCAGACTCTAGAAAGAGGCAGGAAACATTTCTGTACAGATGCTACAAGGAGCATGGCACTGTCAGCACCTTTACTTCAGAATTTTAGGCTCCAGGGCTGTGAGATAACAAGGCTACTCATTTTATGGTGTTTTGTTCTGGCAGCCCAAGGAAATTAATACAATTAGTAAGCTCAAAAATTAGGTTTATAATTAGAAAGCTACATAGAGTGATAGAGAAGATTATGCTTTAGCTGGCTGGGAACATTAACATTTTAAGACACAAGAGTCACCCCTAGTAGTGCTTGGGGAATATTATGGGGCTTTTCAATAAGATTGTGTAACTAACATCTGGTAATTATTACCTAGATCTATAATAAAAACTTAAGGTTCTATACCCCATACCTTAAATCAAGTTTTAGGGATTGAATTGTCTCCCCCTCCTCAAAAAATCAAAGATATGTTGGAATCCTAACCTCCAGTGCCTGGGATTGTGACCTTATTTGGAGATAAAGTCTTTACGAAATTAATCACGTTAAAATTAAGTTATTTAAGTGGACCCTGATCCAACATGATTAACATTCTTATAAAAAGTAGGAAACTTGGATATAGACAGATATGCATCGAAAGAAGATGATGTGAAGAGACACAGAAAGATGTTCATCTACAAAGCAAGCAGAGAGGTCTGAAATAGATCCAATCTTCAGAGCCCTCAAAAAGAACTAGCCCTACTGACACCTTGATCTCAAACTTCTAGTCTCCACAACTGTGAGACAATAAACCCTCATTGTCTAAGCAGTTTATGGTATTTTGTTGTGGAAGCCCCAGCAAATGAATATAGAAGTGATCTGCCTTTTATATGCACAAGATAGATAATCTTTTCAGGGTCCTTTGTTTTTTCTTTATGCAAGACTTAGGAAAAATTTTGTAACTATAAGTACAAATGCTAGTTCAATGTTAGCCCTCAAGGTCAGCTGATTAGTCACTTACATACTCTGTTGTTTTTAATTCCTTTGAAAATTCCATTATAACATTCAGCATAGAATTAAAAACAAGAGCCAAGATTTATTTTTACAAAATTTCTTTCAAATTATGATTATCATGATTAAATGAGTTAATTCACATAATTTGCTTAGAACAAATTCCCAACACCTGGTAAGTGCAATGTAAGAATTAGTTAATAGTTACTGTCTAATTAAAATCCTGATAGCAATTTATTGGTCAGAGCAGCCCAATTAAAATTTGAAATTATTGAACAAAAAACCCCCAAAACTTGAATTTGTGGACTCCAATATTTTTCTTAAGCATTTGATCTCAATTTAGGTCATTTGGTTCCATGCTCTTCCTTTTCTACATAAAATTCTGGGGGTTTTGTTTACCAATCTCCTGCTATGAATTATCTGAATTAGCACTTTTGTTTTTGTCATTATAGGCACGGGTGGAGGCCAAAAACATGTGATGTTCCTTGTTATGCAATTCCAGGTCCTGTGTACTAATGCCTTCTTCTAGTGGCCCCTTTAATTCAGAATTTCCTCTTGGCTTTCTAAAGTCAAATTCTCACTGAGCATTACCTCTGTTCACTCTCTTGTTGTCAGCTCATGCAGCCATGAATGATTCCCTTTGACAAGTAACATGGTCTCAATTCCTTGGCCTGTGATATCAACTATAATAGGAAGATTCTGAATATGTAAGTTTTTGGGTTTACACTTTTTTCATCTCATACTGCTGGCATTTCTTAAGGCTTAAATGATAGTTTTTACGACCTGGAAAAGCAAATTTAATGATTTCTGCATACGGAGTGATAGAATTTTACCACAGACGGAGATGTGGAAATACCTACAAATGCAGGCGCCAGCACATCAACACAGAGAAGCAGCAGACAGCATAAGAGTAAAAAAAACAAAGCTCTAAAAAACAAAGCGCATACTTCTGTTCCCAATAGTACTTGCCTGCTATTCTTTCAGATATCACAGTAGCACTTTCTGACAATATGGTTATCACATTTCCATACTAAGTTGATATGAGTCTATCCACTTGAAAAATATCAGTCATTTTAGTAAATGCATATTATACTGTTGTTCCTTTTCCTGTCTATTTTTCACATTTCTCATTTCGATGGGATATTGATCACCTTTTATTTAAACTTACATTTTGAATGAAATGATGCTATGTATTCAACATCAACACTGATTTCTGCTCTGCTAAAATGACAGTATCAAAATTTAATATTTAATTTTTCTTATAAATTTGTAATCCCTGACATATGATAGAGTTAAACATGGCATAAGCATTTCTACCTATCCAATATTGGATTGAATAATATTATAAGTTTAAAAAAATAGCCTAAAGATTTCAACATATTAAAGAGAAGAATCATGATTAGTTAATTTCTTAATAAGAAAGTGATTAATTAGACAGAATAATTACCTAGTTAGAAAAATAATAACTTTTCTCTTACAAAATACATCTTCAAAATAAAAACCCCTCTAAAACTAACAACTAATATACTCATTGTTTTTTCAAAATGTGAAAGAACATTTACAGGATGTACTTGTTGCAGTGTTGCTGTATAGGTCTCCATTATATTCATTTGTAAACTTCTCTTTCTCTGTTTCTCTTGCTTCAATTTATACATAATATCAATTCTGATTATTCTGATATGAGGAAAGAGAAATATGGAATGTTTTACTTCTTATATTGAAATACATTCAATTAATTTTCATATAAAATAAATTCTCAAGTATTTTTCATAATTCTATAGAGAATCAGAATTGTAAAGTTGAGAGGGACAATACAGATTATCTGCCACTTAATGCTAGTGTTTATATCTAATCTCTTTCAAATCTTAGGAATCTACTAGGAATGATAGGATACATTCTAGTTTTGATTGATTACATTATTAAAATATTTTTTTATTAAGATGGAATACAATGTGTGAAATACCTCATTCACATCCTAGAATGCAGTTGAAGTCATCCCAAATTTAATAAGATTGAATAAGGTATATTTGTGAAAGTACTGAAGAATGACCTAATGGGTACAGTGAACACTATTTGCCTGGTGGGCACACAAATAGACATGGCTCAAGCATTACCAAAGCGATCCATGTAACCAAAACATCTGTGCCCCTTTAATATTTTGAAATTTAAAAAAAGATTTAAACATAATTCCTAATATTAATGAAAAGCTCCATAAAAATCTAATGCAGTGGACACTGTGAGCATCCCATCCAAATCCCTTGGATTATTTTTATTATCTCTAGGACTCTATCCATCTCTGTATACATTTGTTTTTAATGTTCTGTGCCCAATTTTGCCTTTGTAGGACTGTCCTTGAGTTACTGGAGCTGTTTCATCAGCACATGCTTTTATCAGCTGTTTTATCCTGTAGCTTCTGGTAGGTTCTGACTCCAACCCTCACAGCTGACCATGAATCAAGGAGGGTATTATTTTCTTCACTGCAGAACTAACTCTCACATATCACTTGGACTTTAGAGCTCCCCTGCAGGCTTAGGCTGAGGTTGACACTTTGCATAAAATCACCATCTAACTTGGACTTTTGCCCTTTCCTGTTCTGTTTCTTTTCTTACTTACTAGCTTCTTCTGGAGTATATTGTTCATAAATTACTTGTGCACGTATTGTCATCTCAGGATCTGCTCTTGGGGGATGCAATTTAAGACACCTTATCATTAATAGAACAAAAATTAGAAGAATGAGAGTAGACAGAGAGAAGATGGAAAAATAATAATGGAAAAAGAAGATAAGAAATTACATACAGAAGAAAATGCTAATAAAATTTAACACATTTTAAGAGATCTTCCAAGTTTGGGATCCCAAATTACAGAATTGTATATGAAAAAAGTACTTAGAGTCAGTAGCTCGGGAAATTATCTTAAGTGCTATTTGGATAAATAAATGCACAATAACTGGACCTGCTGGATCAAATTCTTTGTTCCATAAATACTGAGCTACTAAAGTCACTTGATCTAATAAACAGAAACTTGTGGAGTACAGGCCTGCACCAATGACACAGGGCAAAACTGCATACCAAACATACCATGTGCACAGAATACTGAGAGTGCAATACTTCAGGGCAGTTGTACTCATACCCCACTCCACAGATAACTGTAGCAATAATTACTATTCAATTAGAAGTATAAAATAAGGACATTTTTGGATGAGATAAACTAGTCTCAAAAGACTAGGGATAGAGGGAAAGTTCCACAAAATACCTGCAGTTAATATCATTCTTAGTGCTGAAAGATTGGGTGCATTTTCCTCTAACACTGGGAACAAGTCAAGAATTTACCTCTTTCCATTTCCATTCAACATTGCACTAGAGGAACATTGTAATAGAAGTCCTAGTTAGTTCAATAAAATAAAATAAAAATAATAATAATAATAAATTTAATAAAATTAAAAGTAAATTAAAGTAGTCTAATTGTGAAAGAAAAGGAAAACTTTCTTTACTCCCATAACACACAACCATATTTGTAGCAAAGAATACAGAATACACACACACACACAAACACACACACAAACATGCACACACACACAAATTCTGGAGTTAATAAAAAAGTTTTGAAATGTTGCAGGAAATTGATTTTAAGGTCTTATTTTATCTTATGAACTACTCATATAGTATCAGTCCAGAAATTTAAAATTTCTTTTATAAATTACAATATTCATTCTCTTATTCATCCATGCTGAGAAAATAGTGGCTATCTCTGAAGGTAAAATCTACCCAGCCATTATTCAAGCTGGAATAATGGACACATAAAACAAGCTTCAATTTTAATACAAAACATTTCTCTCAGGGATGCTGCAACTCAACTCCCCCTTTTCTTTGAGATATTACTCCTTCCTAACTCACTGAGAAATTTTGTTGTCTAAAATCATAGAATATCATAAACATTGATTTTGAAATTATATTATATTTTGAAATTACATAAGAATGAGACATACCACTCTTGAATGAAGAACCTAATTCACTTGAAGAGAAGAAGTTGTCTTGATTTTCAGTCTAAGAACGGATAGATTGAAAATCCCTTCAAGTAAGGGCTATCTGGACTCAGAATCCCAAATCAATTTTAACACTGTATTTTCAAAGGAAATGAGATTTAAGTAGACTTTCCAACACAGACCTGACGTTGATCCACATTTATGATGTATGTAGCCCTGCTTTTCTGTGAGCCAGATGAAAACAATGCTCCATTATTCACTAAAAGCCACCCTTTTCCTCAAATACTATAATCCATCTTTTCTTTGTGTAGTGAATTGTCCCATAATTGCTCTGGGTTGTTCTAGTGGTCCAGGGGAGGGGGCAGTAGTCCAGTCTCCATCAGTGTAATAAAACAATAAAGTTTTGTTGTTGTTGTTGTTGTTGTTGTTTTGTCACTGATTTGGCCAGAGCAATTTATTGTCCACAATTTTGAGATACATGTGTAAATGTAGATGAGCCAGAGACTGTTCTCAGTACTGGGGATACAACAGTAAATAAAGTAGGTATCTGTCCCACTTTCCTCATAAAACCTGTAGTGAGGAATGCGGACAATAAAAATAAAAATAATACATAACTAACATAATTTGAATTATAATTGTTTATATTAAGATAAATGGGACAACTGGAACATGTGGCAAAGGAGGGGAGTAAATTTGTACAATTGTCGGGAAGAGCTCTTTGAGGAGGAGGTGTTTGAAGTTAGTGTTAAATGGTGACAGGGGTCCTATACTGGATTATTTTATATTTATTTTATCATCCCAGGCAGAAAGACACCAAGGACAGATGGAGATTATTGGATAAGGACAAAAATTGACAGATAAGGCTTGGAAGAGCTGAGCTGGTCCAAATTGTGTAAAATTTATTGAGATAAATTTTATTTCATTCTAGATTTAGTGGAAATTTTTGAGAAAAGGGACTTGAGAAATAGACTTTAGGCAAGAAAAGTGAAATAAAAGGGCCGGTTGGGAAGCTGTGGGAGAGGTATAGGCAAAAGGTAGAACTGGAAGTATTTTGAAATAAAGAATTCAAAACTATCACCAAGATTTTAGGCCTTAACAACTGGGAGATAACTGTTAACATTAATTCAAAAGCCAAGAAAAAAAAAGTTTTTTAAAAAACGTGATTTTTATTGGAAGTGTCCTCCTGTTGTAAATAACTTAAAAGATAGAGTATATTAAATAATGATTTTTGAAATTTGGACAACAGGCAACACAAGATTATAACCACTGAAAGAAGGAAATCAAATGAGGTGAACCCAATAATTTCCCCCAGTGTAGTGCCTAAAGGCAGTTTCCAGGTCAGACACCAAAATAAAACTTTATATTCTCACTAAGTTGAGAAAATAGTTTAGACTTCAGGCATGTAAGGGCCTGGAAATCCAGCTGCAGAGAGCCAGGGAAGAATGTGTTGTACATTAGTGAGAGAAAACTTCCTAAGTCTCCTTCCTAAGGAATGGACTATGTGAAAGCAGTGGGATATATAATGACTGGAATTCATACAAGGTTTTGAATAAGTTGTATTTTACAACAGACTAAAACAAACATGATGATATATCCAGGTAGAATCTTAAAAATGGCTTATATTAAAACAAAATAAAATTAACCCAAGAATAAATACTGCTCTGAATCTGTCAAAATAAAGCTTGAAAACAGTCACAAAGTTTGGGAAATTACCTGCCAGGCAGAAAAAAATACAGCACAGTTTGAAGAAATAAAGCATAATTTCGCACCCAAAAATCATAGAATTCAAAATATAATCCAGTCAAAATTTATTCAGCATACAAATCAGATTAATCTCAACAAGGACTTTAATAAACAAAGATCATCAATAAAGTGACGAAAATGATAGACATCATAGAATTAGGGCAGAAAGTGACCTCAAAGCAGTGATTTTTTAAAAATGTGCTGAATGATGCCAACAAAATGAGAAACTTAATAAGGAGAAATAATTGAAAATATGGAAATGAGCTAAATAGAAATTCTAGAGATTAGCAATGCAATATCTGAAGTTTAAAGAATAATCAAACAAAAACTGATAGATTAAATGATGAGATAAAAGTAGATTAGATATTGTAGAAAAAGGACCAACGTGAATCAAGATTACAAAAATACTAAAAATACTGAAAAGATCTTAGGGTGCTCTGAGACAAAAAAAAA
>VBSM01003039.1:9883021-9899599 GCA_008086735.1 Cheirogaleus medius | reverse complement strand
CTGAGCACATTTTAGGTAGGCTAGATTAAACTATGATGTTTGGAAGATGTATTCAATGCATTTTCAAATTATAGTTATTTTCCATTTAGGATGGATTTATCAGCATATAACTGCATTGTAAATGGAGAAGCATCTGGCGAGAGAGAGAGAGAGAGAGAGAGAGAGAGAGAGAAGAAGAAGAAGAAGAAGAAGAAGAAGAAGAGGAGGAGGAGGAGGAGGAGGAGGAGGAGGAGGAGGAGGAGGAGGGGAGGGGAGAGGAGAGAGAGAAGAGGGTTCGAGGCAATAGGACCCCATAGCAAGGACAACTCCTATAACTCAGATCTTGGTTTCTAAATACCACTTACTACTTAAAAACAACAACATAGTGCTAGGAAATTACAGGTGATTCCAGGACTGCAGATGGGAGGTACTAGATGAATGTAGAACACCTTGTGAAACAGAAAACAAGAAAGAGTTAAAAAAAAGAATGATGGAGAAATATCAAGAGGACAAAAGAGACAGCTGTGCAGGGCTCCTATTCTCCAAATCTAAGACAATTTGAGAATCAAAATAAGTATGGTGATAGATTATAATCCTTTGAATAAAATAAGAACCTGTGTCTTCATACTGAAGATAAGTGGCAAACACATAGACAGACAATGAGAGAGACAGAAAGTGTCAGGGAAAAGTCTTTTTATATGTCAGCATTTTAGTGAAAAAAATGTAGAAGGGAAGATACAGTCAGAAAAAAACCTCCATTTTGATATCACTATTGTGATTACTATTATCATAATATTAGCTATTTTAAGCAAATGTCACTAATGGTTCCTAAAACTAGAAGAAGAATAGAATATTAACAAAGGCTTGAAGTCAATTTCCCACAGACTACTTAATTTCCCCCTTAATTCAAAGGTAAAATAATATTTCAGTGGAGAGCCCATCGAAATTTCAAACACTTTCAAACTTAACTTTGCCAATATTGCAATACGTGTCACCATATACCTTCTGACAAAAACACAACATCACATATATTGTATTTGACCAAAACATATAATGCAACACTATGAACATGAATATATACCTTTCTGCAGAAAAATATCAAAGTTGATTGAAATGTATTTTTAAAACACATTTAGGATGACCCTTTCTAAAATTAATATTTTAAAATGTTCAAAGTAGCTCACAATTCCATAATAAATTAAGAAGTTTTATGAAATATGTGATTCATTTCATATGAAAGTCGATTCATTTAAAAATAAACTTTGGGTTTCACAATTTCATTTTGAACTTCTGGGATTTAACTAAAGAAAAATAGTTTTATAAAATTTAGTGTGTTCTGATGTGCTTGTGTAGTATTTAGTTTCATAACACAATGAGAAAAATTGGTTCATTCAAAAATGGAATTTATCTTCCTAAACTTGTTTATAATACCAAGGAATGTATAGTTGGTTAAATAAAACTATGTTTTTATGACTTATTATAATAAAAATGTATTTCATTTATGCAATTTCTTTTTCTCCATGAATTAACATAAACAACATTGTATCAAATAACAGATGTTTTTAGAGCTTAGAGCAAATTATATTAGAACCTTTGAATGATGTTGACAAAGATGTTGCTTTGCCTATAAATCTGTTGTAAATATTTGAACATAGTAAAACAATAAAAGAATTGGAAAAAACCTAGAGAATAAAACAGAAAATTTTAGTAATGTACAAAATCCATCAACCTAACATATCATAAGGCTGCTTAATTGTAAGGCAGTATGAAGTTCTTTATATGTAATAAATCATTAAATACTGAAAATAATCTTTGGGAAATGAAATAAATAATATCCTCATTTAAAATATAGATACAAAAATGTGTAGTACAATTAGCCCATCAATAATTAGTAAGTGGCATAATAGATTTGGGCTTTAAACAAACTCTCAACCCAAGCCTTGCTGTCACTGCTCTATCGTCCATCAGTTTTCTTACTATGAAATTTTTAAAGTATGCATGACTTTGTGTATGCTAGTTCACAGTCATTTGTTATCAATGACTCTATATTGTAGATTGAAAAAATATATATAGACTTAGAAATTAAAGAAACCTATTTAAATTCACATAGAAAATACATGGCAAGGCAGAAATTTAACCACACATTTTTGGGTGGAATCCTGTACCCTCAACTGCAGAACTATACAGACTGCCACATTGTAGATGATATTTGCATACTCATAAATGTCAAATTGACTCCATTAGGGAAATAATTTAGAATGTATGGTGTAAATTTAAGTATAATTTATGATATGGCTCACTGATGGATGATGATAACAATGAAAGACAACTGATGGTTTCCTATTTTAACTAACTATTCTAAGCTTTTATTTTTATGTTATTTTATGTATTTATTTATTTTTAATTTCAGAGTAATACGGGGGTACAAACGCTTTGGTTACATAAATTGACTTTGCGCCGCTTGACACGGGTGCCCATCCCCCAGAGAGAATGCTCACTGCATCTGTTAAGTGTGGATTTATCTATGCCCACCTCCCTGCTCCCACCTGCCGAACACCCTGTGAATGTTACTTCCCATATGTGCACATTAGTGTTAATCAATTAGTACCAATTTCATGGTGAGTACATGTGGTGTTTGTTTTTCCATTCTTGTGATACTTCACTTAAAACAGCAAGAAAAAAAAAAAACCATTAAAAGATGGGCAAAGGACATGAACAGAAACTTTTCAAAAGAAGATAGACTAATGGTCAACAAACATATGAAAAAATGCTCAACATCCCTAATCATCAGGGAAATGCAAATCAAAACCACAATGAGATATCACTTAATTCCAGTGAGAATAGCTTTTATCAAAAAGTACCAAAACAGCAAATGTGGCATGAATGTGAAGAGAATGGAACACTTAGTCACTACTGGTCGGACTGCAAACTAGTACAACTTCTATGGAAAGTAGTACAGAGGTACCTCAAATAACTAAAAGTAGACCTACCATTTGATCCAGCAATCCCACAACTGGATATCTACCCAAAGGATAAAAAGACATTCTACATAAAGACATATTCACCCAAATGTTTATAGCAGCATAATTCACAATTGCAAAGATGTGGAAACAACCCAAGTGCCATTAATACACGAGTGGGTTAATAAAATGTGATATATGTATACCACAGAGTATTATTCAACCATAAAAAATGATGAACTACCTATTGTATTATCCTGGATGGAGCTAGGCTTTTATTTTTAAATTTCAGTGCAGCCAGTGTACACTTGCTGTCAAGTATGTAAAAGTAGCATTTTCTTAAAATTGTAAAATTTATGTATTTGTAGATGTCACTTAAATTAATTTATATTAGACATTAAAAAATATTCCAGATTCTTCTATTTCTATAATATTTTAGTGGAAGCCTAGGTTAAGTATAAGAAATTATTTTTTTAAATGAGGGAGAAGGAAACAGAGGAGAAAAAGAAGAAGGAAGAAGAGGAATAGGAGGAGGAAGAAAACAAATAAAAGGCACAGGTAGTAGAAAGCAAACATGCAAAAGCTAGAGAGATTTACAGATGATAAAGTTGTCAGCATAGAAAATCCCAGAGACTCTAAAATCCAAGTATCTGAAATTAAGTGATGTTATCAGTTTTGCCTGAAATCAGGTAAACATAAAAAACAACTATAACATTTCTATTTGTAAGCAATTAAAATATTAAAAAATATAAAATAAAAATCACATTCATTATAGCATCAAGATAAATGATACTTAAAAATACATTCAATAAAATGTGTATAAGTTTTTTTTAATTTCAGCATATTATGAGGGTACAAATGTTTAGGTTACATATATTGCCTTTGTCCCACCCAAGTCAGAGCTTCAAGGGTGTCCATCCCCCACACGGTGCACACCTCACCCATTAGGTGTGAATATACCCATCCTCTCCCCACCCTCCAACCTGCCCTATACTGGATGACTGCTACTACTATATGTGCACTTAAGTGTTGATCAGTTAATACCAATTTGATGGTGAGTACATGTGGTGCTTGTTTTTCCATCCTTGTGATACTTCACTTAGTAGAATGGGCTCCAGTTCTATCCAGTATAATACAAGAGGTGCTATATCACCATTGTTTTTTGTGGCTGAATAGTACTCCATGGTATACACATACCACGTTTTATTAATCCACTCATGTACTGATGGGCACTTAGGTTGTTTCCACATCTTTGCAATTGTGAATTGTGCTGCTATAAACATTCCAGTGCAGATGTCTTTATAATAGAATGTCTTTTGTTCCTTTGGGTAGATGCCCAGTAATGGGATTGCTGGATCAATGGTAGTTCTACTTGTAGCTCTTTGAGGTGTCTCCATATTACTTTCCACAGAGGTTGTACTAGTTTGCAGTCCCACCAGCAGTGTATGAATGTTCCTATCTCCGCATCCATGCCAACATTTATTATTTTGATTTTATGCACAGTAAAAATACTAAAGAAGAGAAAGACAGACAATATGTGTGAATTTAAATATTGAAACTATTTAGGGACAAATTTCTCTCAAATTTATTTATAAAATTTTCAATACAATTTTAATAAATTTTAAATAGAAATGCATATATTTCATTAGTAATTCTAAATTTCAAAAGGAATTGTGAAGGCATATGAAAGTGAAGATGATTGTAAAGGAAGAAAGACTACCCAAAGTCCATCCGATATCAAGACATGTTACAAACTGTGGTAATTTGCAAGAATAAATAATAAAAATTTAAACTGTCATTGAAAAAGAATGAAGAATTCCAAATAGTTTTCAACATATGTGCAATTTGTACAGATTTATACCAACACACTATTGGATTGAGAAAAGTAAGTATTATTTACTGTTTTATGTATTGACTTTTATTACAAAAAAAATCGGACTCACTACACACCCACAAACACTCCTATACACACACAACTGGTAGTTAAAAATCTAAAAGTGAAAAACAATGCTTTAAATCAAAATTAAATATAGAATATTACATTTATGCTTCATGTAAGGATGAGTTAATCAATACTTAACGATAACAGAATATAAAAAGGCAAGTAGATTTTCCATATTAAAAGAAATGATTTTTAAATTTTTAAACAGTAAAAGTAGTTTATTGGTTCATGTATTTGAAGCATGATTGGATGTATTTTAATGATAAAATATGTCAGATGTTTAAATACATGATAGTAGATATTTTCAGATGTAAAATAGAAGAAAATTATTATCCAAAAATTATTTCAAAAGCATTTATATTCATATGAAAAAGGTAAATGACTACAGATAAAAATTAAAAGATTTTTAAAACAATTTACATAAGAAATAATCAAAGATATGAAAATTTGCTCAGTCTCATTGGAAAAGAAAAAAAGCGTAAATCTGAAACACAATACAAAAGCACCATCTGAAGATGTCCTCAATATACTTCAGAAAAACAAATATTTAAATATAACACTAAAAAACTTGCATCGGTTATGTAAATACACATGTAGATCACATAGATAAAAATAGATGTATGCAAAGATATAACTATATATATAGCTATATATAGTTTTCCATACATATAATCAATTGATACATAAATGATAGATAAATATGATTGATGTGTAGAGAGAGGGAAAGAAATAGAGATATAGAACAGAAGATGAGAAAGCATGTGAATGGTTGCTTATGGAAGTTAAGAAAATGGATGAGATAGGGAAAAAATAAAATTAATCCTTTACTTTATCAGTAACGTGATAATTTTGTGAAAAAACCTAAAATATATATGAAAAAATATAAACTCTTTAAATAATTTTGGTTATGAATATTCCAGATAATATTAACTTTACTATATCTATAAAATGTTAATAATAATGACAGCATTCAGTACTATTATCGGTGAAGAGGCAGAGAAATCAGTAGTGAAAACAGAAGATTTCTAAAGTGATTACTAATTGCGTAGTCTTGAAATTTGGAAAAACTTCAATAAAACTAATGTATAAGAAAATAACAATGGAGTCTAGATAAAAGAGAATCTGGTAGAAATTAATTCTTGCCTTTACAAGTTGACCTTCCTTCTTTTCAATTTTTTTCTAATTAATATATAAGCACGTAAATTACTTATTTACACTTAATAGTTGCAAATATGTTTCCATACTAAAATATGTCTGGTAGCCATTTTTCTATTTATAAAACTAAAATTATTCTGAAAAATAGAAGAAAAACCTCAACTGAATATTTAATTCTAATATTTACACAGAGAAAGTAAATGTATCTTGGCTTATAAAGGCATTCAATTATGATTCAATTATTATTCTCATTAGTTCTATAAGAATCTGTTGAGCAAAGCATTTCAAACATTTTATGAAAGTGTATTACAGCTTTAGGGAGTTCCTTTCTTGACATTAAATTCTGGTAAATATTAGTTCCAGATTTTTTAAAACATTTTGATATTATATCTCTCTTTTACTCACCATGTTATATGGCATCAGATTCACAAAGTACGCATAACCAGTAGTTTAGTAAATATAACCAGTAATTGTTACAGTGAAATCAAATATTTTATTGTCAAGTATTTGCTTAAAAGTGTTGTATTATTTTCCAAAACCATATTAATATTAATAAGAAACCTAGAACCACTTTCTAACTTTACTCATTCAAAAATCTAGCATTTTCATTGAATATTGATTATACCCAGTCTCAGCATTTTCAATTTCCCTTCAGAACTTTTGAACAAGTATATTTAGAAACCAATCCAGTTTCCACTGGCTCATCCTGAGCATTACCAGCCAACATCTCTAAGACCAACATAAACTCTAAAAGACAGTAAGTTTGATCAATAATAAAAAATATATATTTCCCAAACTTATTCATAACTCACATGACATGATGCCTGTAATTTTAGAAAGTGATTCATGTTATTATGAAAATATGTTTAATTCTTTTTTGTACATTTCTTATTTTTAAAAACAATTATATAATATAAATGAAACATTTTTGAGAGATCTCAAAAAGCAGGATAGGGAATGACCCTTTTACTTGTTACTCTAATAAAAATCTTAATGAAATTCTTAGTCAAATGTTCTTTAGGAAAAATCGTGATACACTTCTTTTAAATTACAATTTAAAAAAATAATTTAAAAGTGTCCATTGCTGACTTAATCCTAGATAAATTCTCAACTTGTTTTAATTGGTTCAGAGCATGAAATTTACCCCTGTCCCCATTACCATACAATAAATTCAAGTTTCTTCTCTTCTTCTTAGGAGGTATTCTAAGTGTTATGGATGATAAACCATGAGTCATCAAAAGGAGATAGTGTTGGGAGGATGTGCCCTGGTCCTTCCACCAGAAGAAACATCAGCCACTGGTCTATACCTGTCTCATGACCTCAACCATATCTTGTCTTCAAACCCTATAGAACCTTGCTTTTGGAGGAAACCTGCCTTGCCTGTAGTAAATCGGAATTTTCATAGAATGTCTTTTGTGGTGCTACCTAGAGAAAAGAAAAAGTGGCTAACAATGCATCTGTAACAGACCATTGTGGAAGGAAATATACAGCAAAAATGAATTCATTATTTAAGATCTATCCCTGCTACATTATGTTCATCATCAGAGTTAACATGAATTAATCCTATATAATATTACAATAAATGTGTTACGGCTTTCACTGAACAATTTCATTTAATATTTACAGTAAAGTAGGCTTTAGATTCTCATAGAAAATGCATTATCAAATGCTAAAATCACCATCAACAACATAATACAAATAAGATATTAAGACAAACATTTGTGATAAATCAATTTGTAAATATATAAATATTCTACAAAAATTGTTAAAATTAAATTTAAGAAGCTCTTCAACTTTCCTATGAGGAAAAGAACATAAAAGATATAAACAGATAGTTCTTACATTAAAAATGATAGAATGTGTAAAATATATTTGACCTTCTTTAAATTTTTTCAGCATATTATGGGGGTACAGATGTTAAGGTTATGTATATTGCCCTTGTCCCCCCCCCATATTTGACCTTTTAGGCAATGTTTAAACACTATATTCATGGACAGCTCAAAATTAAATGTACATGTAGAACTTAGGCTTCAGAACCTATTCCGACTCTGGGGCTTGTCTTGATATTGCTGTTACAGTGCACACTCATATGAGAAGAAAACACACATTGTCTGTATAAAAACAAATATTTATAGAAGAATAATAAAAATGGGGCAGAGGTTAGACTTTCAAACCCTCCCTTGTTGCCCTTTGGATTATGTTAGTCTTCCTTCCAAATATTCCATTCTCTCTCGGCCTTAAACATCAGCAAGTATCTTGACCATATAAACATGGGACTAAGCTTCTTGAGTTGGTAAGGATGGATTTCTTGAGAATTCCTCTAAACACAGGAAATCTCAGTTTGATTTCATAATCTTGGGAAGTCTGCTGAAACCCATAAATCTGTCTTTATATACAGCTAATATTAGTAATTTATATACAGCTAATATTAGTAATTTAAGTACAGTTATGTATTTAGAGTATCATATAATATTAAACCAGTCATTTAACTGCATAACTATTTCAACAGTGTTTTAGTGCTATGAACTAAATTGTGTCCCTCCCAGAATTAATATATTGAGGTTCTAACCCTCAATGCGACTGTATTTGGAAATAGGCTCTACAAGGATATAAAGTTAAATTAGATTATAAGAGTGGGGTCCTGATACAATAGGATTAATGTCCTTATAAGAAGATATTGTAGAGAGGTTTCTTTCTCTTTCTCCTTACCATGTGAGGGCACAACAAGAAGGTGGCCCACCTGCAAGCCAAGATGAGAGTCCTCTTCAAAAATTGAATGCTGCTAGACCTTGACTTTCTAGCTTCCAAAACTATGAAAAAATAAATTTCTGTTGTTAAAGCCACCCATTCCATGGTACATTTTATGGCAGCCCAAGTACACTAAAACATTTAGTGTATAGTGTACCCCAAATTGCACTGAGAACAATTACAAGTCCAGGATTATTTTGGTAGGGGTAAGCTAAGGGGAAAACTTACCAATTGATATTACTAAAATATTATGTTAAAGTAATAAGAAATTATTGTGTCTTTGAATTACTTAATAGACTGACCTGTCTACTCTTCTAATTTTCACAATTACATGTCAGTTTAAGCCATATTTTTACTGTATCATAAAATTTCCTTATACTTTTTACTTGTACTTATATCATTGGATGTTTAGAGGTATAATTATGGCCCATTCTTCACACATATGTGCAATATGGTGGGTTTTGTCATGTTTGACCCAGTTTGATACACCTAGTAGAGGCTGGCCAGTTCTCTTCCTGAGCAGCTAATTTAATCCACCCCCAACCACTTGCCTTATCATGCTCTCATACTCTGGGTCACTATCCGCACACCGTAATTGCTCCCCCAGGGCCAGGGTCTAGAAAACCAGAGACAACCCTTATTCTCCAGAGCCTGTTGAAATTCTTCAAATTAGGCAATCCCAAGCCTCTTGACTTGCCTTTTCTATTCCTCCTGCAGAAATGATAGTAAAGATGTCCGCCTATAGTTCCCATTCCTCTCTCTTACCTTATGGTAAATGCTGGTGCTTCAAGCACTGCATGGTCAGGTATGTTCTCTCCAGGGAACTGTGAGTTAACAAAACTGTAAATCTTTTCGCAGTTTCTTCCTCTTGATCTACTTTTGGCCTAACCATACCTCACCTAAGGGAACATAATTAAAAGGATATTCTATCCTTACGGAATCCAAATTAGCAAATATGATTGGCTGCTGATTATTGCCTGGCATAGAGATGCTTTCTGGCAAGTCATGGAGAAATCTCATGGATCTCACAATCAAGTAGGGAGATAGGCATGTCACAAGTAAGCATAATATGATATGGTCAGTAGTGTGATAAGCATATGTACAAATTTTTAAGCAATGGGGTTAGAAGACAGGATAATTAAGTCTTACTATATTCTGAAGCTTGAGATATGAGGAGCTGAGAAAATGGAAGAATGGTCAGAGTGGGCTGAAAAGTCAACTAAGAGTGGGTGGTCCATGCAAAAGCAGTAAAATCGTGAATGTGCATGTTGTATTTAAAAAGTAACAAGCTGAAATGTTTGGACTGGACATAAAGTAAATAAATGTAAGGTTTCAGCTGAAATAAAGACAATGTTGGAAGTTTTAGTCTGATCTTCACCCTATGATTTTTAACCCTTTTCTTGCTTTTATGTTAGAACTATTAATACTTTGACAAACATTTTCATAACTCTGACCATTTATATTTCTTCATTGTCAATTATTTGCTCATGTTTTTGTACCTATTTTTCACATGTTCATAGTTTTCTATATACTAAATTAACTCGTGGTCATATATCTTACAAATAATTTTATCATTAAATCATATATATTTTTATTGGTTTCATATACAAAATTTCTTTGCATGGAATTCATATAGATACAGTATTTTCAAATTCTTTTTCCCTAAACATGGAATAAAATCTAATTGTTGTTTTCATTAGAGTTGGAAGTAGGGACACTTATATTTATAAAATTTATATTTAAAAGATAATTTTATTTTAATCTAGAATATTTGAGATATAATTTATTTTCCTATAATCTGTCAGGAGGGGATTAACTTGGTTATCTAAATTGTAAGTGAAGCCTCCTATTATAAAATAAACTATTTAAAACATGACATAAAATATATCAATTATTGAAAATTAAAAATAGTAGAAATTAAATATACATTTCTATTTCTATATGTTCTAATAGTTTCCATTGATCTAACTAATGAGGTTGGCCATGTGATTTTTTTTGGTAATAACATTTTTTTGATAAATCACAGAAGTAGCCTATGTGATTTTTTTGCTAACATTTTTCAAAGTTTAAAGATGAATATTTGTAATAAGTAAAAATAGGTCAACTTCCAAAGTACATAAATTTTGTATAGAGATTGTCAAAATTAAATAAAATATACTTTCCACACTTCCTAAGAGAAAACTTAATGTATACTGTAAGCATGTTCATCGTAGCATGCTACATAATTTGTCAGTATGCAAAACACTCTGAGATAGACTCTTAATATGATCTGGAAATTTGTGAAATAAAAGAAAAAGCAGATAAGGTGAAGACTCTCAGAGAATTTAAACTGAGATGTAAACACAGAGTATGAGTCTTTCATGTAAGTGGACAAAGTGATGAAAGAGTCTCCTAAGAAGTGAGAAAAATAGCATGTGTAGGTCTACTGGGGAAGAAAGCATCCTAAGCCTGGGAAATTAAGGAGAAGGCAACAATACTGAAGCAGTAGCAGCTAGAGTTAGAAAGGAATAATGGAAAGCTGAAATGTGGGCTTACACACAGCCTTGTAGTCTATACTACGGTTATGTATTTTCTTCTATGCCATAGATTTATGGCTCCTATGCCAATGTCAATAGTAAAACAGAGGAGGATTTTAAAAATGGAATGACATTATCAGATTTGAATATGTAAAGATCACTCTGGTTATGGGTATGGTGTTGATTCTAGAAGGTAAAAATGTGGAAAAAAATATGTAACTGTCTAAGTGTGGTTCAAATTTGGATAAAAAATATTGAATGAAATTGGGCCATACTTAGTAGTTACTAGAAAAAGGACTTAGTGATTAAATTGGTAAGAGAATGCTCAGGAGTGATTTATGCATGATTCCAAGATGTGTAGTTTTAGCACTTGAGTGAATGGCTGTCCCTTCACTGAGATTGCAGAGTCTAGATGAAGGGAAGGTTGGGAAAGTGAGAGTTGATGATGTTAACTTTGGGGTGCATTTTACACATACTGTAGGAACTGTTAAATGAATTAAATATAAATGAAAGGAACACAACAAAATTGTTTGGACTAGAGATTTATAATAAGGAGTTATTTTGGGGTACATAGGAATGAAGCTAGGATATGAGAGCCTAGCTGGGAGTCCTACATGGCAGTTGGCCTGTATACATGGAGGTGCCCACAAAGAAAAGGAATTGAGAAAGCTATAATTCACGATCATATTGTGACCAAAAAAGAGAGAGAGAGAAAAAAAAAAGAGAATGGGTATACCTCAAAAGGAATGTATGTTGGATTACATGGAATGCTGCTGCTTAATCAAAAATTTGGGTCTAAAAATACCGATCAGATGTATTAGCTAGAAACTACTGCTTACTGTGCCCCTTTGGGTCCAGAATGGTTTGGAAACAAAAGGAGTTGAGAACAAAACGTTTTCCCAATATTTTTCTATGAAAGAGTATAGAATTAGATTAACATTGGTAAAACAAGGTAAAATACTGGATGGAGTCTTCTTTTTAACTTTACATCTTGAAATAATTTTAGGCTTAAAGAAGAGTTGGAAGGATAACATAGAGGGTTCTCATATACATATTTTCAGGGGCTTTTGAAAAACATGTTTATGACAGATATATGAGCATTTTTAAAAGCTACTGATAGTACTCAGCTGACAGGATAAGTTAGGAAATTCAAATTATGGTAATAGATATTATATGCTTTCTGAAAATGTTACCACATTAAGAGCACTAGTGGAGAAGATGGCCTTCAATAGGTAAAATGGGAGAGAAGGGAAAAGCATGCATTTGTTCGTGGGGATATTTGTGGATCTGGTGCAGTGAGTATAAAGAGGCTATCTCCTGCTTTTTAAAAACTCTGTTTTATATAAACTTGGACTTTTGTAAATTTCAGCCTAGCCAGTTTTTGTTTTGTGCAGAAAATTGTCTACTTAACAGGTATATATGTTATACGTGTACATTTATGCAGTTTCTTCTTCATTTCTCTTTATTCAACATGGTGTCACTTATTTTTCCTTCAATCTCTCTCCCACCCCGTTACATCTTCCTCCTTTTATAACCTCATTGCTTCTTAAAATATTCTTTTCTATAGAATAATCAAAAGATAACTCCATGAAGAAAAATTAATTAAGATTATCACCAAAAAGAAAGAGATGAGTATCACTTCTGAAAGAGAAAAAACAAAATGGGAAAATGCCATAGAAACATGCTTCCTGAACAACCTTTTGCTCTGTGTAACTGGTGGAAAAATCTTGTCACCTTGAATTGAATGAGAACAAGAAGCTCTCAAAGGTCTGAAAAGAAAACAATACTTAAGAGTTTCTCTTTCCTCAGTGATTGTGAGAATGAGTGAGCAGAAGGAGAGAGTGGGTTTGCCAGATAATTGGGGACAATTAATTCACAAGGCTTTCCACCTGCCTGGATCTATGATTTTTTTAATATTACCTCACAGCAGCGACAGATCTGGAGATGGCAGTTTGAAGAATATGTCGAGAAGTGAGCGTAGCTGGACCAAGATGATCACAAAAAAACAAAAGAGTTTAAAGTACTCACAAGGGAGAGGTTGGACTCAGAAGACACTGAATTTAAAAGAGAGACTTAAATGAGAGAAATAGAAACGTGGAGAAGAAAAGCCTTCTTCATGGAAAGAAATAAAAATGTCATTGAACTGGAAATCCAGTGAAGAAAAACAGTTTTGGTGGATTCATGAACTAAAAAGGGTAAAAAGTAAATAATCTAAACCACCTTTCTTGATTAATTTTGAATCTATTTAGGCAAGTATTAAAATACTTACATTTTCATTAAATTTTATTAATTATATGCATCCACATGGAGAAAATGATATATTTACAAAATTGGGCATTCTTAGTCAAAAGCATGTTAAATATCTCAGTTCATGCAAATCTTATTTTATGCCAGTTTGCAACGTTTGGTTGTTGCTGGCAATACAAATTGCAATTGTGTGCACAATTCTCATTCCACTGAGCGTTCACTCTGTCTCTAGAAAATTAAATGTTTAAGTCACCAAATTGATGACTGCTTCGTTAGCTATTGAGCAGAATTCAATAACAGGGACTCCATGGCTTGTCAGCGAAAACGCTTTATGCTGCTTGTGGGGATGCATCTGTCTATTTGAGCCCATAATTAAATCTTATACAGGCTTATGCCGACATATTTACTTTTGACAACTTAAGAAGGCAGTATTATACATTATTATTTATACATTATTGATCTTTTCAATTTTAATTTTCAATTTCACTTTATAGATTAAGAAAGAAATAGAATTTCAGTCTAATAGAAAAGTTGTGGGGTTTTTTTTTCCTCTTTTGGCCATACTATCATGAAGTTTTAAAAAAAGTTAAAATCCAATAAATATTATACCATGAAATTTTCATGAAATATAATAGGTTGCCATCAACACCTATCATTATTTACAATATCTATCAGTATTTAATATAAGAAGCCAAGATTAGCACAGATTAAAAATATCAAATTTGGATTTAAATTTGTGTGAGCTTAAATATGCACATGTTTAAATTTCAGCACCATTCCTTATTTATTAACTATGTCACCTTGAGCAACTAATCATGTAAACCTGTATTTCTTCATCTGATAATTGTATGTAATGATATTATAGGCCTCAAAAGTAGTTGCATGTATTTATTTGTCAGCATTAGTAATAAACTATAACTGATATAGAACTTCTTGTACTATATATTCTACAAAATATTTATTTTATTTCAAAATGTTAGTTAGGGGGGTACAGGTGTTTTCTGTTACAAGGCTATCTTGTATAATGCTTAAGTCTGGGCTTTTGGTGTGCCCATCACCAGAATAGTGTTCGTTGTACCCACTAGGTAAGTTTTTATCCCAAGCCCACCCTCCTGCCCTCCCTCCTTCTTGGAGCCTCATGTCATTCATATGGCTTTGTGCCTGTGTATACCCATCTATTATTAGTGCCTACATTTTAGTGAGAACATATGATGTTTGGTTTTCCATTCCTGAGGCACTTCACTTAGGATAATGGTCTCCAGTTCACTCCACATTGCTACAAATGACGTTATTTTGTTCTTTTTATTAGCTGCATAGTACTCTATGATATGTATACACCACATTTTCCTTATTCATTCATGACTAAAGAGCATTTAGGTCGATTCCACATCTTTGCAATTGTGAATTGTGCTGTGATAAATATTTGAGTGCAGGTGTCTTTTTGATTAAATTACTTCATTTCCTTTAGGGTAGATACCCAGCAGTGGGATTGCTAGATCAAATGGCACCTTACCCCTATCAGAATGGCCATTATTAAAAAGTGAAAAAACAATAGATTCTGGTGTGGATGAAGGGAGAAAGAAACACTTACACACTGTTGGCAGGATTGCAAATTAGTGCAACCTCTATGGAAAACAGTGTGTGGATTCCTCAAAGAAATACATATAATTTACAAAAATCTTTTTAAATGTTGCATTATTGAGCTAAGAATTTGAAGATAGAAGATATTGAATATTTTAGTCTTTAAGTTGTATTTTCCATCTATAAGTTGTATTTTTGTGCAACAGAGTGCATAACTTATATGAATAATTTTGTCTCCATATTCAACTTCAAACAATGCCTGAAGAAAACCACTCTAAGAGCACAGTGATGGATTTTTCTAAGTTTTTTTATTTCCCATAAGAGGAAGAAACAAAGTGAGACTCCCCAATATATAAGAGATAACTAATCATTAAAGAGCAATAGAGAGGCACTATGTTGGAACATAATGTGCCAGAAAAATGAATTTGAACTAATAACAAATCTAGTTGTAGGTAGAGAAAAGTAAAAGACAGATGTTTCATAAAGGAAGAGTACTGTACAAAAGGCAGTTCTGTAAGTATGCCTTTGTGTCATTTTACCATTTTCTTTTTCTCTCTTAGAAGTAATACTTCATGCCTGCCTCTTGCTTTTAGGGCGATAATCCCAATTAATTTTTCTCCATGCACTTAATCCTTTGTTTATTCTGTAGAAAAGAACCAGCTCCATATTTTAAGAAGGAATTAGATTATACAAGGAGGAAGATGTTATGATGTAGGAGACTAAAGAAAAAATAAGACAGAATTAAGAAAAATGAAGAAGAAACCATATGAGTGTATTATAACATGTTATCTGGACAATCTTGCTGCAAAAACCAAAAACTGGCTAGACTGAAATTTATAAAAATGCCAATTTATATAAAACATTTTTAGCAAGAACAAATTTATAAAATTCTGAAATTATTCAGTAGATTACAAAGTGATATATCTGCTGATCAGTATCAACCAGGCTGAAAACTTCTCTCTACAATTCACATTTTTAACATATTAACTGCTATGTGAGTTGTATTTAACTCAGGCCTGTTTTGAGCCCGGGGCCTCATGAAGCATATGTAACTGACAGGTCTCCACCTTGGAAGCTGGGTGAACTATTTTTCAAGTTGCATATAACTCACACAAAACAATATATAACAAATTTTTCATTAAATTAGAAAGGATCATTTGTTTTTGAAGTTTTTATTCTATTTTCATAATAAAACACCATGGCCCCAAGGTGTACATGGCCCGATTACAGGATGGGGGAGGAACACAGAACATAAAGAACGACACAGACACACATAAAGAGTTCACATGACTCGAGTGTCCAATGCACTGGCCATTTTCTATTTATACCCCTCAGACCCAGGGTTAGTTCCTTGTACGTGAGCATCTGAGCATAGCGGCGATAACTTCAACCTTGTAATAGTATCACAAGGGAACAATTTCCCATGATCTCAGACCTCAAAACAGTTACT
>VBSM01003039.1:9866162-9882921 GCA_008086735.1 Cheirogaleus medius | reverse complement strand
CTCAAGGCCGAAGTAATCAACATTAAACAATGCAGCCATTAGAAGAACTTCTTGTGTTCTCTCCCAGTCAGCGGCAGGCCCCCACGGTTGTGCCTGTCTTAGGTCGCCCCCCCCTGTGGGAGATCTTACCCGTCTTTGCCCACCAACCATTTTATGGGGCCATACCTTGGGAATGTTCTTCTTATCTTGATGGCCTCCAGATTCACATCACGGGGGCCCACCGTGTGGGAGCTGGGCAGCATTTGCTTACGTGCAGAAACTCAGGCCTCTTGTCATGTCCCAAGGCAGTAACTGTGTCTGAAGAGAATACTGGTTACCGCTGCATCATGCAGCACACGTACATTACAGGCTATAGTGAATGATTAGTATAGGGCAAGTAATCGCCAGAATCAGTCCCCTACACCAAGGGAAAAAAAATGTCTTTCTAGTCTGGCAATGTGTTAATAAATCATATTATGTTAAAAAACCAATTCACCCATATAGAACACATATAGCTCTACTTTTCTTCCCTTTACTTAATACAAGTGTCAAAAAATATATACATACAGAAAAAAATATAATGTAAAGTGTGGTCACTACATGGCCTAGTCATGTACATGATTAAATCTCCTTCCTGTATATTCTTGTGTTTTCCTGGAGATAATATGTGCTTCAGTGTTGCCTTTGCCTTGTTTTCTGTAACTACAGTATTATTATGTTTTTACCAAATAATCCAGAAGAGCTATAGCCTTTTTCCTGACCATTTTTTTTAATGGGAAATCATTCATTTCTAATTTGGACTGGCTGCTCTCTAGTCTTTTGGCACAGTCTTCTTCTTTGGACTTCCATTGATCTTTAACCTAGGACTTCCTCCACTGTGTTGCACACCTTGTTTCCTGATCTTCAGACTCTTCTATTTTTGATTCACTGATTAATTTTTTCTGGAGTCCCTACATCAGTAATTTTCTTGAGTCCTGATGGTGAATGTTTATTGGATTCAGTATCAAATTGACTTGATTGTGGCCAGCATGTAAATACATCATCTATCATTTTTTTCTCTTTAATTATTTGAACAATTAGGATATTACCTTTATAAATTCCTTTATCATCCTTAATTAAGGTTTCTGTATGAAAGGAAATAAACATTTGGGATCAGTTGGTCATCTTCAAATGTAAGGCACAAATAAATTTTATTGATGAGAAGGCTTTATCCATTGTTTTGAAAAGAAATAACTTTTAAGTTAAGTAAATTTACAGACTTAGCAGTTCCTGCTATGGTTTGAATGTTATCCCAAAGTTCATGTGTTGGAAACTTAATCTCTAATGCAACAGTGTTGACATATGGGACCTTTCAGCTCTGCCCATTAGCATGAATGGATTAATGTCACTATGAGAGAGCTGTTTTCTTTACTGAGCAAGTGGGTTTGTTATAAAAACAAGTTTGACCCTCACTTTCTGTCTTTCTCTAGCTCTATCTCACCATCTCCACTTCTTCCATGAGATGATGAAGCAAGAGGCTCTTGACAGAGGCAGGCAACCTGATATTGAATTTCTCAGCCTCTATAACAATGAGAAATCAATTTCTTCTTCTTTTTTTTTTCCTTCCTTTCTTTTTAAGTAAATTACCCAGTCTGTGGTAGTCAGTTATAGAAACACAAGAGGCCTAAGGAAGTACCTAATGATATATTTTTTTATTTTGAAACAATGAAGTATAAGTGACTTTGTTTTAGTTTTTTATTTATTCTAATACTTTTCTGGCAAAATTACAGTCCCATAATTTAACATAAAATATTTTATTTTGCTTTTATTTGCTCCATCTCTGATACTCTTCGTTTCTTTATTTAAATCTGGATTTCTGATCCATATTGTTTTCTTTCTGTCTGGAGAACTTTGAACATTGATATGGTTTGGGTGTTTGGCCCTTCCAAAGCTCACATTAAAATTTTATCTACAATGCTGGAGGTGGAGCCTGGAGGGAGGTGTTTGGGTCATGAGGGCAGATCCCTCATGAATATTTTGGCGCCCTCCCCAAGATAATAAGTGAATTCTTGCTTTAATAGTTTACAGAGAGCTGGTTGTTTAAAGAATCCTGGCACCACCCCTCCCTCTCTTGCTGTCTCTCACCATGTGTGACAGGCCTGCCCCACTTTGCCTTCCGCCTTGATCGGAAGTTCCCTGAAACCCTCACCAGAAGCAGATTCCAGTGCCATGCTCATCCAGTCTGCAGAATCATGAGCCAAATAAACCTCTTTTCTTTATAACACAAACATTTCTTGCAAGGCAGATCTACAGGCAACAAATTCTCTTAGTTTTTGAGAAGGTCTTTCTTCTTCTTTTTTAAAAGATAATTTATCTGGATATAGAATGCTGATTTTGTGGTTTCTTTCAACACATAAATATATTTAGCTCCACAATTTTCTTGCTTGCACAGTTTCTGAAAAGAAGTCTACAGTAATTCTATTCATTTTTTCCTCTGTAGGGGAATTGTGCATCCACCCACTTCTTCCTGGCTTCTTTCAAGATTTTCTCTTTGTCACTGGTTTTCTTTAATTTCAATATAACATATATAGGTAGAGAATTTTTACTATTTATCCTGGTCGGTGTTCTCTGAACTTATTAGATCTGTGGTTTGGTGTTTATCATTAATTATACAGATTTTTCAGCCATTATTAATTTAAGCATTCCTCCTGTTTCTTTCTCGTTTCCTTCTCTTTCTGTTATTTTCCTTATATCTATCTTACACATCTTGTAACTTTCCCTCACTACTTAGTTATTGTGTCACATTTTAGTTTTTATTCTTTCTTTCTCTGTACTTTTCAGTTTGGGAAGTTTCTACTGACATATCTTCAAGCACACTGAATGGCTATGTCCAGTCTATTGGTGAGCCCATCAAAGGCATTTTTCATTTCTGTTACAATACATTAGTCTGTTTGGGCTGCTTTAACAAAATATGATAAACTGGATAGCTTATAAACAAGAAAAATTTATTTCTCACAATTCTGGAGAGTAGAAAGTCCAAGATCAAGGCACCAGAATATTTAGTATCTGCTGAGGGACTATTCCCATAGATCGTAGTTCTTGCTACATTCTCACATGGTCGAAGGGACAAACAAGCTCACTTGAGCCTATTTTATAATGACATTCATGAAGTCTTCACCTTTATGAAATAATTATGTTCCAAAGGCCCTACTTCTTAATACCATCACCTTGGGAGTTAGTATTTCAACATATGAATTTGGGAGAAAACAAACATTCAGACTACAGCAGACAATGTTTTACTTTTCTAGCATTTCCTTTTGATTCTTTCTCTGTGTTTCAATCTCTCTGCTTACATTACCCATCTGTTCCTGCATCTGTCCAACTTTCCCATTACAGCCATTAATAATAGTTATGTCAAATTCCCAAATCTGCCATACCGAGACTGATTGCGATGCTTGCTTTTTCTATTCAGACTTTTTTTTTGCCCTTTTTTATGTCTTATAATTTTTTATTGAAACCCGGCTATGACATATTGGGTATGAAGACATGAGGTAGATTTGGCTTTAGTGTGAGGTTTTATGTCTGTCTAGCTAGGAGTTAGGCTGTGTTTACTGTTTGCTGTAGCTGTGGTGTCAGAGGCTAACATTCATCTAGTGTCCTCACTTTTATTTCACTTGTTTTTGGATTTCTGTAAAATTAAGAAATTCCTTTTTAAATAGAGTCTGAGACACGTAGTACTTTCATCTGTAATCTTCTGTTTTTATACAGGAGCCATTGTGACTGTGGTGACAAGATGTAGGGGGAGGGAAAATGTCCTATATTTCTATGATTAGGTCTCAGTATTTTAATGAGTCTGCATCCCTGGGTTACGATCCTCATTACTATGTCTCAGCTTTGCTCTTTTCCCCATAGGCGAGACAGCAAGACTAGAGGGGTTGGAGTTGAGAATTTTACTTCTGTCAGATAGGTGAGGCTTCAATAAATCCTACTTAAGCCCTGACAAAATTGTTTCCCCTGAGGGCAGACATCGTTAGAGAGAACATAGATATCTGGACATATTTCAACATGTTTACTTGTCCCCTCCTCCTACCAGAAGTGTGAGAGGATTTCTTTCCAATCTTCCCTGTGAGAACCTGGTGGGGCTCCTGGAGATAAAACTAATGAAAGACTGGGGCTACATGGAGATTTTAACTCTCAAGCTAGTCTATACTGAATATCCAGCAATTTGTCAATTAAAATAAGTGTTCCACCAGGGATTGGCACCAGTGATAGGATTCTGGTCGCATAAGCTGTGATTCTCTGTATTTACCTGTCCATCTCTCCAGTTATAGGTGCAGCGGCTTGCCCTGAGGCTTCAATTCTATGTGGATTGTAAGAAGAGTTATTGATTTTAAGTTTGTTCAACTCTTTTTTTTCCTTGTTAAGGGTGTGGGTGACAACTTCCAAGCTCTTTACAAGTAGGACTGGAAACCAGAAGTGCAATCATCCTAATATGCAAAAATCCTATTACTAATTCCTCTTTTAGATCATCAGTTCATCTTTACATTTGTTAATTGCTTTTATTTAATATGTGACTTTTTGATATTTCCAGTGTAAAAATGCATTTTTTGTTGTTTTATTCCTTCTCTGAAAGATTTGTCTCTGATAATTGGTCAATTTTGATAATTTTTCACCAATCTATTCTCAACTATTATATTTAGGGACTAAGTACAGAATAATTCTCTTACTGATGATGGTGGTCATGAATCTATGTGGTAATTTGCTACAGGCCCCTGCTATCTGTAAACACTTGTGCTAGGTACTAAGTTCAACACAAAGAGGAGTCTTATGTGATTTCCTCTTTCAAGGTCCTAAGAATGTAGTGACCTATGATTGACAAAACATGGGATATGCCAAGTGGGAAAATGGTAATGTATTAGTTTTCTGTGGCTACTGTAAAAAATTAGCACACGTTAGGTGAATTAAATCTACAGAAATTTATTCCTTCAGAGTCATGAAGGCCAAAAGTTGTAAATGAAGCTTTTGCCTGTGCTTCTCTTCCTCCAAAGGCTACAGAGAACAATATGTGTTTTGCCTCTTCCAGCTTCTAGGGGCTTCACATGTTTGTTGTCTGTGGCTGCATCACCCCAATCTCTCTGAGTCACGTAGCTCTGGGTCTCTTCTGCTTGTGTCTCTCCTCTTTGGTCTGTTTCAAATCTTTCTTTGCTTTTCTCTCATAAGAATAAATGTAATTGTTGTTAGGGCTCACCTAGATAATTCAGGATGAGTTCTTCCTCTCAAGATCCTTAACTTAACCATATATTTTGCCATAAAAGGTAATGTTCACAGGTTCTAGATATTATGGCAGTTAGATATCTTTTTGGGGCAATGATTATGGGCAATAAACACCAAAAGCTGTAGAAATGAGTAAGAAGTCAGGAAACTCTTTGTTTTGAGGTACATGCATTAAGAGAAAGAGTTGTTTTTTTTTTTTAATTTTTAGATTTGGAGTTTTTTAAGACAAAAAAAATAATGCATAATGAGTAATTATTTCAGTGTCTCTCATAATCCTAAACATAAACACATATTATGCTATTTATACAGCATAATACCTTGATCAGCATACTTATTTGTCTCAATTGATTTATAGCTGAATATAAACCAATAACCAGGTAAGATGACTGAATTTCAAAGAGGATAGAGGGTTACACAATTTCCCTGGTCTTAACGTCCATAAATGATAAAGTCAGAATTCCAAACACATTTTTATGAACCAAAGCTCATAATTTTTAACAGAAAAGAATACAAAAAATGATAATAAAATAAGACTTTATTTACCAAAAGAATATCATTTTTTTTAATCTTCAGAGTAAGATGCATTTCCCCTAATGGGTTTATTTTCTTTTTTATTAACTCTGAATTTAACAACCGCACTATTTGGATTATTTTGCCAGCTCCCCAGTCATCATTAGAACTGCTACTGCACTTAACTGGTGAGCCAGTAAAAGCAGACTTAAAAAGCAAGTAGCTCTCTGCCATATGCCTTGGGGCTTGCTGTCAAAGCAATGCTGATGCATCCCATAGAGGCGGAGAGAAAATGGAACCTCTGAGCCAGAGGTAACATCAGCAGAGCGGATGAAATAAGAAGTTGTGCTCACAGGCTTCAGTAGCATCATCATCTCTTCCTATTTATTGATACATTCTCACTGAGGCTAAGAAGAGAAAAGATATTTTGATGCAGAGTTTGCCATCGATCAGTTCCAGAATGCTTGGAGGTGAAGGAAGTTTGGCTTATACATGAAGGGCAAAGAATCTACATTTCATAAAGCCTGGCATCAAATAGACTGCTTTGCCTCAAAGCATAAATGAAGATCAAAGGAGTAAAGAGATTTGGTAGCATGAATTTGATAGATCATTGTTTTTTTGAAAAATAAATCATGTGATAAACTCATAATAGAAGACAACAGACTTGAAAACTGAAAGGGAACTGGGCTGTTTATCTCAGTTACAACATAGTTTGATGAAATTATTTTGGGGTTTCAAGTAAGCTTTAGGCTTTGAAATAGCAAGATATAATCTTAATAGATTCCTAATTTGCAATTTTGTTTTCTTGTTCTACTTTTTTTGTGATGGCATCAGTATTTCTAAGGCATTGGATAATAAAATGAAAGAACAAAAGAACAACAAATAATTTTATTGAAGTAAAACTTGATCTAAATATTAGACACATTCAAAATAGAGAAAAAAATTCACTTCATGGTGTAAGTGTTCTCAAAAAATTAACATTCATTTTATGGCTTTGTTTATCCCCATTTTGTAGCCTTAGTGGCTGAACTGTAATATCTTCTTAATAAAGAAAGATTTGGTGAATTTAAACACATTGCATTGATAGGATCTCTGACTTCAAACCTGCAGATTCAAGGAAATTTTCTATCCATCCCTGATCTTTCCTCTTCTCCAAATATCAGCCTAAGCAGAGAGAGAATTTGTTAAAGGGAATTTATTTTCTTTTGGTTATCCCTGGTCACAGCTGAGCCTCATTAGGGAAAACAAACCTCACTGAAAAAGAAACTACTGGGAGCTTAGGGAGAGGTCAATGTAAATTAGTTCAAAAAGTGAGACTTCAATAGACACCTAATAGAAAGGCACGAAGGCACATAAATAGAGACATCAATTTGAAAGAAAAGGCCTAGGGGCTGTTTTGTTCAAAGCTAAGACTTTAAGTGAGTCTCTCTCTGTCTCTTGCTTTCCTTTCCCTCGCTATCACAGATGTTTACCTGTCTATGAAGGAGCACTGTGCATCCTTTTTGAAGTTTATTTCCACGTAACATCTGTGAGAATTTTGGCTTTAGGTCTTACTTCAAAGCCTTTATACTTAATGATAGCACAAACAGATGATTCAGCAATAACAGCACAACCTGCCAGGAAGCCATTTCCATGTGACACAGTTTTTGATGTTTAATATAGCAGCATACGTTTTCAAAAGGCAAACAAGGTATGTTAGCTGCATGATAGAAAAGAATCAACTCTCCTGTGCCAAAGAAATGATGGCAAAATGGTAAAATGCAAAACGCTAATACCATCTTATCAGCAAGTCTCAACTTGATTTCCTTTTTTTGAGCTCTAAAAAATAACTCTTTTTGAACTTTGAGTGCTATTTGGTGATTATTTTTATCCTGGAAGAAAACATACAGGTAATACCTTGGACTAATTCACAAATTGATTACCACTTATTGTGTGTTTTCTATGTACTGAGAAGAAATATAATAATTTTGTGTACTTTATCATAATAAACTTCACAAAAATCTAGGAATACTAGATTTACCTCATCTTATAGATGAGAGAGCTGATATTTTAATAAGTCATGTAACTTCATCAAGATAACATATGTATTAATGGGTGAAACCAAAGTTTAAACCCAAGTAGATTGATCCAAGAACATGGGGCCACTGTGCTACATTGCTCCAGGAATATTCCTAGAGTAATGATATTTTTACCTGTCTTTCCTGTAGTCCCTTTTAATATTTTTAAGAATAGAAGATTAAATAGAAAATATTGATCAAGGACATATAGGTTTACACTGTGGCATTAGGAATTCAAGTATACTGAAATAAAGGTATCCAATGAGGACTCTGTTAAAATCTAAATTGGATAAATGGGTAGGTTCTTAATTTCTCAACAAAGTAAATCAATTTAATACAAAAACATGTGCAATCTAAAGTGTTTTCTGAGTGCAAAATGATGGCAAATTAACAGATCTTCTCACATATAGAAAAATTACTTTCTTCAGGTATTACATAGGTACAGTAAACCAATGTTATTTAAAATCCAAATTTATAATTTATATTATAGGTCCTAGAAGACTTTTATTATTCTATTCATTATTCTATTCATTTTCTTTTCTATTCATTTTCTTCAGTTTATTAAAAAATTATATAAGTAAATTTTTGAATAGACCAAATGAGTAGCATGCGAATGATTTCCAGGATAAATAATGAATATGGAATGTTGTGAGGATATTTTTTCTTATGTGTTAGCTAGTCAATAATAGTATTGTTTTAAGACAAGAACTGATTACACTGAACATATAAACATCAACTTTTCAAGTTGTTTGCCATTTTTAAGGGCATTTATAATATAATGTTTGTTTTGCCAATAATTGCCAAATCTTAATGGCAAATAAAAAATCTACTCTTATCTCAAAGCATATTGATCATTTACAAAGGAACAAAGAAAAGCAAATAACATAATGCCACCAAAATGTCAATTATTATATAATTATAACATATTATTTATATTCTGATAGTGACAGATACAAAAAAATAAGACCACAATATCAGAGGAATGCACTATAAATGCTCTCTATATGTTAAAGAAACATTGAAGTAAACCCCTTAAGTCATAGGAGAAAACAAGAGATTTTAATAGTAGCAATGGAAAATTGAAGATAATTAATCTGATGCAAGGGTTTATGATCCTTAAACACACATATAATATTTTCTTTTGTATATTAGCCAGGGATGAAAATAAGACACTAATGAGAAATCCAAACCATGAGACTCCACTGAAAATACTAACTCTATAATAATAAGAATAATAATAACTCTATAATAATGCTCTAAAGTACTAGCTGTATAATAATAATAATGAGTATCAAGAATATCTGATTTATTTCTATTGCCAAAATTGTCCTTACTAACAGCTTTTCTGAGTGGAATTCTTTGAAAAATTGAGATCCTCTTGTTTTGCAAATATCCCATTATAAATTCACTATTCTTAATGTCTTACACAGTAACATATTTTATTGCCCATTTTATAATGATATTTGAATTAGAAATACACCAGGGGAGATCCTACAGTATTTACATTGAGGAGGGAATATCTCAACACTCTTTTTTTTTTCATAATATTCTTTTTTTTCTTAAGAGTATGTTTCAATGTTGCTTAGACATATAGACAAAAGATAAAATATGGGGAAAAATTCTGCAAAAAATAAGTTGAAAAAATAAAAGTACAGCAGAGTACCCAAGACTATCTTCACCTACCAAGTTCGACATACAGAAGCCAATGGCCATTATTTCAGCCCCAGTAAATACTTTTCATTTTCAAATTATTTTATGCATATATAATGGTTTGTGCAATCATACAAAGCACAATCTCTGTTAGGAAGAAGGAAGTTGAATGGAGGTTTTCACAGGATATCTCTCCAAATTAGATAAGTCATGTGCATACTGAAAATCTTTTACCAAATTAGGAATAAATTGATACACATATAAAAGTAAATGTGGCTACTATATGAAAGAACAACATTCACATGCATTGGGAAACTTAGGCATATATGCAGATCCATACTTTTATATGGATACTATATCATATGCATGTGCATTGTCCTGTTTTTGCATTGATGGAACTATTTGTTGAAAAGTGTTTTCTTTATCAAGGCATAGAGTCGTTTCTCTCTTGTGACAGCACTAGAAAAAGAGCAAAGGGGCAGCTAGTCAGGGAAATCCCTGCCACTGGTCAATTGGCAATGGAGTCCTGCTCCCAGACTCCACAGAGAAAGACAAATTGATTGCTTAGAAGAAATGGACAGAGAAAGTCAAATAAATTGTCGAAAATGTGCTAGGGTTTGTCCTCCAAACTTGGGAAAAACTTGTCTGCAGATTTTTTTTTGTTATTCTTTTTAAACTTCAAAGCTACTTGTACTAAAAATTGCAAAATCTTTCCATATAATTCTGTTTATAAATGTTTCTTGCAAACATTCTACATTAGAATAATATGGTGTAGTACTTAGAAAAAATAGCTACAGGATGATGAGGAACTATAGATCTGGAAAGTCAAATTTGATAGACCTTTTCAAAAATGTGAAGAAACACATTCAAACAGTGATATAAAGTAAAATGTTTCTCAGTATATTTTTAAAATATCAGTTGTAAGATTTAAGGGAGTAATTTATTTCTACATTGAGAAAAAGGAATACTAGTAATAAACAAGAAGAAAAGAAAAAAATGTTATGAAATGCAGACTGCTTTTTCTACCAAAATATCATCTTCCCAAGTCTGTACTCCATTAAAGAAGTTTCTGCTAATGTGTTATTTCATTGGATATAGAATCATTTCCAGGAAAGAAAATATTTCAATATCTAAATTAAGTATTTTTTCCCATCACTTCTCAAAATATATTTTAAAAGTGAAATGTTAGAGGGAACAATGTGTGTCAAGGTTGCTATGCTACTGTATCTTACCAAGTAAATATCTATGAAAAAAATTACTTCATAAAAGTTTTATATATTTGATCTCACATGCTATTTTAGAAATTTTTCAAGAAACCTTAGTCTTATATGCAAGAATGATTAAGATATTATGGACATAAACACAAAATCAATTCAATTGTGAAGATTTATGTGTGAAATTTGAATATTATTTTTCTGCAGAATGATTTGGACCACATTGCAGCTTTAATCACAGCAACTACTCAGTGAAGCTGGTGGGAGTCTGTGATAATTTTTCAGGATCCACCTGGTTTCTGCAAAGGAAACACTAGATAATTTAAATGAAGATGTGATAAAGACCATCATCCCTGCATCTCTTAGATGTATATGTAAGGCTGGCATAAATCTGCTCATCTCTGCCATACACACAGGATGCAATGTTTTTATATATTTATTTTTACTAATTTGGTCATGGAAGGAGCAGTTTCAGAGGATTTTGATTAGCTTTCCCTGTTATGGTAGTTCTCTTCCACAACCAAGAGCCTAATTTGGAGGTTGTGTTAATTTCAAAGTATGTTAATGCTAATTAAACATTCAGGGTCCAGGGAAGTAACCACCAATGTGATTTATGTAAGCTGTTTATTACATTTCCCCAACATGTTAATATTTTAAATATCCATATCTTAATGTCTCTTAGACCCTGTACCAGCAGTGCTAAAAATACGTGAGTAGCCACCACTTTCTAAGGAACAGTTAACAGAGTAAATGGTCATAATTCCCTTTGGGTAAAGACTGAAAAAATAACTTTTATGTATTCATACTGTGGTGTTGGAGGATCATTCCACTTGGGAAACCAGATAATTGTGTTCAGTGAGTCTGAACAATGGCTCAGGTCTAGAAACTATGCAAAAATTAGGATGTTTTTATTAAGATGTCTTCTCTCAGCTTTCCCATTCCCAAAATTTTAGTTCTTTTTCTGTTTAAAGATGAAAAGTGAATTATGTCCCTGGGGGGTGGGGTCATGTACTATTAACAAACATTATAAATTCCTATGGATGATGTTCCCAGGGCTACTACTCGAACTTTGCTGGTCATTATAATATCTGTGTTTAATCACTACCTGGTTGCTGTCAGTTAAGTGCCAATGCCTGGATTCCATTGTTTTAATGTCTATTTATAGCTCATTGTTTTCAGCTAGACAGGTTCTGTAACCATCTTTCCTACCTGCAGCCTTACACTGCAAAGGAGAGCCATTACTGAACTTTTTGGTGATGCTGCTGAGTTTCTCACTAGGGCATTCTTGTGGCCTTGACAAATGGTGTGTCCTCTGGCTCTTTCCAAGGAACATTAGCATCTTGCTCATATTCTGGCTGTACATATTATATCCATTCTAGCATGTCCAGTTCCCCGAACTTTTTAATCTCTTTATCCATCATCTGAAATGGCAATTCAAGCATTCCAATTTTGCTCAGCTTGGCCATTGTGTATACCACGACACTGAAAGCCATCTTATTAGAGTGCATGATCTCCTGAGGTTCTTTCCAGCATGAGAAATCCTTTCTCCCCAGAGAATATTCTCAGGTAAATAAACTCTTACCTTTCCAATTTTATATTTAAGTCCCTTTGCTGAAGAATCTTTTAATCTGGTGCCACTCATACTTCCCAGGCTACTGTCAATACATGTCCTCCAGTTTGTAGCTTCTTTAAATTATAGTTCTCTCTTTCCTTACTAATCCCAGTACAGCCTCAGCTGGTTAATGCTGTGACTTAGACCTAGGTATAGGCCAAGTGATCAGGAGAAGAAGCGAGGGCATATCTTTCAGAATAATAGAGCTAACCACTTTTAATAGGGAGCCGTTGACCATTTCTGCAAGCTTAGAAGTATCTGAGGAGATAGAGCAATGAAATCTTTAGGGGCAATCACCCACATATCTCAATCATGTGTTAGGATCCCAGATTTTCCCAATAGGGTCTGTCCTTGGCATAACAAACCTGCCTTTCTTGAGAGTTTACCTTCCTTCGAAGTTAATCACACAAGCCAATAAATAGAGCACTCCGTGCTTGTCTTTTCTCTGCACTCCTGCTGAAGACATGGGGGCTTCTTTGCCACTATACCAAGGAGCCCCTTTGGTTTTTACAACTCATTTTTAATTGCTTATTATCCTACTTAGCACTCAATTATCATTCCATTAGAAAATTCAGCACATAAAAGTCTGCCAGAGAAGGGAATGGGATTACAGAAATCAAAGAAGATCCTAGTAGTCTCCTTGCTTCTGGACCAATTTATTTCCTTATTGATAATAGTATATTCTAACTTGCAAAGTTGATCACTTCACTCCCTTCCCCAAATCTCTATAAGATTAACTCATATAGAGTTCTCATATACATAAAGTACAAGGCTCTGTATTACCTATCTCCTGACTGAACGTTAAACTCATTTCTGCTTCTCCCTTGTTGTGGTATTTGGAAATATTTGGTCATCGAAATTCTCAAAAATATATATAAATACATTTGTCGGGTGTAGACCGGGTGGGAGGGGGGAAGAGGGGATGGGGATATACAAACATAATGAGTGAGATGTGCAACGTTTGGGGGATGGTCATGCCTGAGGCTCTGCCTCGGGGGGGCATGGGCAATGTATGTAACCGTAATATTTGTACCCCCATAATATGCTGAAATATATATATATATATACAGAGAAGATCAACATCAACATTCAGTTTTATCCATGTTGCCACAAATAGAATTTCATTCTGTTTTGTGGATGAATAGTATTCCATTGTATATATGTGCGCGCGCGTGTGTGTATATATATATATATATATATACACCACATTTTCTTTACCCATTCATCACAGATGGGCATTTAGATTAGTTCCACATCTTGGCTACTGTGAATGGTGCTGCAATAAACATGAGTATGCAGATGTCTTGTCGACATATTGATTTCATTTCCTTCGAATATAAACTCAGTAATAGGATTGCTGGATCATATGGTAGCTCTATTTTTATGTATTTATTTATTTGGCTATTCAGGGTCTTTTGTGATTCTATATAAATGCTAGGATTATTTTTTTCTGTTTTTGTGAAGAGTGTCACTGGTATTTTGATAGAGATTTTGTTGAATCTGTAGATCACTTTGGGTAGTATGAACATTTTAACAATATTAATTTTTCCAATCTATGAACACTGCATACCATTTATTTTTGTCTTCAATTTCTTCCATCAATGTTATATAGATATTAGTGTAAAGATATTTCACCTCCTTCAATAAATTTATTCCTAATTATTTTATCTTTTTATCTATTGTAAATAGGATTATTTTCTTGAATTATTTTTCAGATAGTTCAATCTAGGCATACAGAAATGCTACTGATCTTTGTATGTTGATTTTGTATCCTGCAACTTTACTTATTTTGTTCTACTAGTCCTAACGGGTTTTTTTTTTTGGTAGAATCTTTAGGGCTTTCTCTATATATTAATAATATGTCATCTGCAAAAAGGGACAATGGATTTTCTCTTTTCCAATTTGGATACATTTTTCTCTTCTTGCCTAATTGCTCTGGCTAGGACCTCCAGTGTTATACTAAATACAAAAGATTAGAGTGGACATCTTGTCTTGTTCCAGAACTTAGAAAAAGAGCTTTCAATTTTTCCATGTTGGTTTTATTGTATTTAGGTGCATTCCTTCTATATTTAATTTGTTGAGAGTTCTTATCATGAAAGAATGTTGAATTTTGTCAAATGATTTTCTGCATCCATTGAAATTATTATATAATTTTTGTTCTTCATTTTGTTAATGTGGGATGTATCACATTTATTGATTTACATCTGTTGAAACATCCTTGAATTCCTGGGATCAATCCCATTTGATTATGGTGAATAATCTTTTTAATATGCAGTTAAATTTGGTTTGCTGGTATTTTGTGGATGCTTTTTGCATTTATGTTCATCAGGGATATTGGCCAGTAATTTTTTTGTTGTTCTTTATTTGCCTGTTTGTTTTATAGTATCTTTGCCTGGCTTTGGTATCAGGTTGATGCTAGTCCCATAGAATGAGTGTGGAAATATTCCATCTTTTTCAATATTTTGTGAGAGTTTGAGAAAAATTAGTATTATTTAAATGTTTAATATATTCAATTAATCATGCCCTGGGCTTTTCTTTGATGGGAGACTTTTTATTACTGATTCAATCTCCTTACTCATTACTGGTTTGCTAAGATTTTCTACTTCTTTATATTCAGTTTTGGTATATTGTATATGCCAAGGAATTTATCCATTTCTTCTTACAACTTGTTGATGCATAATTCTTCATCATATTCTGTTATGATACCTTGTATTTCTTTTGTATCAGTTATAATGTCTCCTCTTCTTTCCGATTTTATTTGACTCATCTTTTTTTTCTTAGTCTAGCTTAAAGTCTGTGATTATATTTATCTTTCAAAAACCGACTTCTTATTTTTGCTGATCTTTTCTACTGGTAGTCTAGTCTCTATTTCACTTACTTCTGCTCTGATCTTCATTATTTTCTTCCTTGTGCTAACTTTGGATTTATTTTGTTCTTGTTTTTCTAGTCTCATGAGGTGCAATGTTAGTTTGTTTATTTGAACATCTTTTTTGATGGAGGTTTGTATTGCTATATACTTCCCTCTTAGAACTGCTTTTGCTGCATTTCCTAGGTTTTGGTATGCTGTGTGTCCATTTTTGTTCATCTTAAGAAATTTATAAATCTCACCTTCAATTTTTTTTTCATCCATTGGTTTGTTCTGGAGGATATTTAATTTCTATGCATTTGTCAGTTTCTCCTGTTATTGATTTCTAGCTTTATACCATGTGGTCAGAAAATAAATGGTATGATATGACTGATATGACTTCAATCTGTTTAAATTTGTTAATACTTGTTTGGTGGCCTAACATGTGATTTATCCTAAAAAAAAGTTCCATGTGCAGTTGACAAGAATGTGTATTTTGTTGCTGTTGGATGGAATGTTCTGTACATGTGTGTTAGATCTACTTGACATAGGGTGTAGTTTAAGTCTTGTTGATTTTCTGTCTGAATGATCTTTTCGTTACTGATAATGTGTTATTGCAGTCCCCCACTATTATTGTATTACACTCTATCTCTCACTTCATGTGTATTAATACTTGCTTTATATATTTAGATGCTCCAATGCTATGTCCAAATATATTTATAGTTGTTCTGTAATCTCACTGAATTGACCTCCTTATCATTATATAATGATCTCCTTAGTCTCTTTTTGTAAACTAAAAAGCATCTGCACAGACAAAGAAACAATCAACAGAGTGAAGAGACAACCTACAGAATGAGAAAAAATGTTTGGAAACCATAAATTTGATAAGGGGATAACATCCAAAACATATAAGGAACAAAAACAATTCAATAGCAAGAAAACAAATTATGCAATTAAAAAATAAGCAAAAGACCAGAATAGACATTTCTGAAAGAAAATATACAAATGGCCAACACACACACACACGCACGCACGCACACACAAAACACTCAACATCACTAATCATCAGAGAAAGCAGATTAAAATCAAAATGAGATACCGCCTCACACCTAATAGAACGGCTTTTATCAAAAATACAAAAGATAACAAGTGTTGGTGATGATAGGGAGAAAAAGAAAGTTTTGAACACTGTAGGTAGACATGTAAATTAGTATAGCCATTATGGAAAACAATATAAAGGTTCCGTCTTCTTTTGAAAAATTTCTGTTCATGTCCTTTGCCCACTTTTTGATAGGGTTGTTTGATTTTTCTTTGCTGATTTTCCTGAGTTCTAAATAGATTCTGATTATCAGCCCTTTGTCAGATGTGTATCTTGTGAAAATTTTCTCCCATTAAAATGCTCAACATCTCTAATCATCAGGAAAATGCAAATCAAAACTGCAATGAGATATCACTTATCTCCAGTAAGAATGGCCTTTATCAAAAAGTCCCCAAACAATAAATGTTGGCATGGATGCGGAGAGATAGGAACACTCCTACACTGCTGGTGAGACTGCAAACTAGTTCAACCTCTGTGGGAAGCAACATGGAGATACCTTAAAGCGATACAAGTAGATCTATCATTTGATCCAGCAATCCC
>VBSM01003039.1:9845400-9866062 GCA_008086735.1 Cheirogaleus medius | reverse complement strand
GGGGTGGGGCATGGGCAATATACATAACCGTAATATTTGTACCCCCATAATATGTTGAATTAAAAAAAATAATAAAATCTAAAAAAAAATATAAAGGTTCCTCAAAAAATTGAAAATAGAGCTACCATAAGATCTAGCAATCTACAACTGGATATATGAACAAAGAAAATAAAATCAAAATGTCAAAAAGATATCGGCACTGTCATGCAGCATTAGTCACAAAAATCAAGATATAGTATCAACCTAAGTATATATCAGTAAATAAATGGATAAATAAAATGTGATATCTATACAAAATTAAATTAAATAATATTAAGTCATAAAAAGAAGGAAAATTTGTCATTTAAGAGGACATTATGCTAAGTGAAATAAGCAAGGCATAGTGAAAGAAATATATTTCGCTCACATGTGAAATCTAAATATATTGATCTCATTGAAGTAGAAAATAGAATTCTTGTTACCAAGGGATGGAGGTTGGGAGGGGTATGGTAGACATTGGGGAAGATGTTGGCCAAAGGATACAAAATTTTAGTTAGATAAGAGGAATAAGTTCAAGAGAATTATTGTACATCAAACAGAAACTTGTACACAAATATTCATAGCAGCATTCCTCATTATAACCAAGAACTAGAAATAGTTCAAGTATCTGTCAACTGATAAAAGGATGAACATAATGTGTCTTATCCATAATGCGATATTATTCAGTCATAAAAAGAAATGATATTCTCATATATGATACAACATGATTTAACCTTAAAACAATATACTGAGTGTAAGAAGTTAGATAAAAAGCATACATATTCTATGAATCCATTTATATAATATGGCCAGAGTAGGCAAAGCCATTGAGACAGAAAGTAGATCAGTGGTTGTCAAGGCCTTGGGAGAGAAAGGTTAGTGAATGACAGATAATGGATATGAGTTCTTTTTTGGGTTTTGGAAATGGTCTCCCTCATTTTACCACCAAGTTCTAGTCCCAGTCTAGCAGGGAAATCAGACATGCCTGTCATGCATTTCAGGAAATGATGTCACAGAAATGCATATGTGGGCCTAGAACATAGTAGCTACTCAACAAATTTTAGTGAAGGAATAAATAAAATAAACACAATATGGTAGGGACACAGACAAGGGCCAGCAAACTGTCTCTGTTAGTTTGATGACAAACTTCATGAAGGCAGTAACTTTGTGACATATTTTGATGGATACATAGGAATCTGTCTAAAGGAGGAGATGTGTATATCAAATTTCATAGCAAAGGACAAAGGGTCTCCCAGGTGGTGGGAAGTGTGGCCATGAGGCCAGGAACAGAAGTAATGGCCATTTTTTCCTTCCTTCCTTTAAGTTTGTGCCTGGTATAGATTCAGGGCTTTACAGTCTGTGGAATGTTCTGGTTTGGGAAACTTGCCATTATTTTGTTTTTTGTGATATAACCGGCCTCCCAGTGTGAAATATAGCAAAGCTTCAGGTGCCCAGTCTGAACATTCTATCTTTTCACTAGACTGAAATGTGAAATAATCTCTATTTTATGAATGTTAGTCTATATTCAGATGTTATATAAATATATGAGCACTGTTCTTGACCAATGTTTGCTCTGATTTGTCAGCCCTGTGCTCTACCATTTATTACATATTCTAAAAATCGTTAGCTAAAGATGCTCATTTTCATTCAAACTTTTTGTTAAGTTTAAACAATAATATCCATTTGATAGTATCTCTTTAAAAAAAAACTTCTGTTTTTACCTTTATTAAATTTTCTTCCCCCTTATTTGGACTTATATGAACATTTCAAAAGTTTAGGTAATTTAAAAAAATGCGTGTATGGCCCCATCCATTTTATACATGGACTTTTAATTTTTTGTGTATTTCCTTCCAGGACTTGTCCTTTGAACATCAACTTCTGTAACTCAACCATACAAAACCAGTAACTTTTTAAAATTTCTGAATGTATGCTTATTAGTAAACTTTATTTTTTTATTTTTAAAAATTGAACAGTTTAGATTTATAAAAAAAATATTTTGAAGATAGTATGGAAATTTCCAGTATGCTTCATATCAGGTAACCCCTATCATTAACATCACATATTAGTGGTATATTTGTCACAATGAGTGAACCAATATTGATACAGAATTAACTACTAACTAAAGTTCATATTTGATTCATATTAGTTTAATTTTTACTTAATATCACTTTTCTCTTTTAGTAACTCATTGGGGATACCACATTACATTTAGTGTCATGTCACCTCTTAACTGTGACAGATTCTCATATTTTCATTGATTTTGATAACCTTGACAGTTTTGAGAACTGTTCAGGTATTTTACAGAATGCCCCTTAATTCAGAGTTGCCTGATATTTTGTACATTATTAAACTGGAGTTACCAGGTTTTGGAAGGAAGATTACAGGAGTAAAGTGACATTTTATTTGTATCATATCATGGGCACATGCTAGTAGCATAGCTTATTGTTGTTGATGTTGATCTTTACCACCTGGTTCAGGTAGTGTTTGTCAGGTTTTTCCACTGTAAAGTTTTTATTTTAGGCTGAAACCCACCCCTTTCCACACTGCACTCATTGGAAGTACATCACTGTGCACAGTCCACACTTAAGAGATGGGAATTATGCTCCACCTTCTTGTGAATGAAGCATCTATGAAAATTATTTGCAATTCTGCAATCATTTATTTATATTAGTCTGGCTTTGTTGATATTTTTTTTCTACTTTATATTATAATCCAGTACAATTTTATTTATTTTTATGCCCAAATATTTTTTAGCTTTGGCCATCGGGGGCTCATTCAGTTATTTTCTGTCCTTTTGACATACCCCCCCTTGTAGTATGTGTGTGTGTGTTTTGTTTTATTATATTTGGTTTATGTTTTTTTACTCTTTTGCCCTTTCTGGAACTACATGATCCTACAGGCTCATAGAGCATATTTCTTCATCCTAGAATAATGAGCTCTGGTTTCTGAAATCTCCAATTCTAATTCAATACTACCTGGGTTAATCTATGTCTCCTGCTTTTATCTGTAAACTGTCACTACAATAGTGAGAAAATTTGATTATATTTTTGCTTTTCAAAAGTAATACATATAAAACTTGAAGAATATGAATGTATCAAAAAATTAAAATTAGTGAAAATGTTTCCCAAAATAATACATCAAACCATTCTCTGTAATCCATGTCTAAACATATATAGCTAAGTTTAAATGTTCAGTTTTCTGGGATGATACTGTCATAATAATAATCTATGGGAAATTTCCTATACACTATGGCATTTCTTTTGTTTAAAAAACCGTATAAACCATGATGTGGAGGCTAAAAAATTGCTACAAATAGGAAAAAAAATGAGCACACCTCATCTGTTTGTCTTCCTCAACATATCCACATTTTAGCAATGTTAATAATAGCTACCTTGAAAATGAATGAATCTAACATGCAGGGCATCATGCTAAATACAATGCATATGTTATATCTCATAATACTGATAGCCATCCTTTAATACAGTTATTATTATTTGTCTCATTTTACTCAGGAAATCCCTGAGTTTTGTGGAAGTAGAAGACATTGCCCATGACACAGTTAGTAAGTAGGAAAGAACTTAGTCAAGCAGGACAAGAAACTAACTCTGAAATCACTCCTGTAGTAGTTTCCCATATTTTTAGTCCACTATTTACCACCAATAAATTTGGAAACCACAACTGAATCATTTTGCTGATTATTTCAGCCATACATATTAGGTAGGACATGATAGTGTCCTTGAAACACAGCCACTATATGTGAAATTATTATATGTACATTTTATAGTTAAGAGGCTATAGATATATCTTTATGTACTGAATACTGATAAATTTTTCTTAAGGACACTGGCTAGTCCTACAGGACAACCCAATTAAAGGAAGCATTAGTTTATATGTCTCTACGCTAGACTGCAGTTCTATAAGAGCCCAGAGTTTATTTTATTTAGCATTCTATTCCCAAATCCTAGGAAAGTGTCTGACACACAGATACAACGTTGAAAATTGCTAAACATTGGTGGGGAGGAGGAAACTTAATATAGAGTCATTTTAAAATATAATGCTACCAGCTTTGTTCCTATTTGTGTAAATGGACAAAAACCATGGCAACAAAAAACTGCCTTCCTAGAGCTCAAATTTCTGTAACTCATAATCATTCTTTCTCATTTCTCTGAGGATCTTTTCAATTTATTCATTTTTAATGATATTTTAATGGAATTGGTTGATCTCAATAAAGTATAGTCTTAATAATTATGTGCAGCTCTTAATGTGATGGCTACTCCATTTGGAAGTTGTGAACATCTTCATGGGAATGAGTATCTAACAGACACTTTAATGTCTATTGGAATAAATTAAATGAAATATGTGATACAAAATCATTTACAAAGCTCTTTTAAGCACTAAAATTCGTTTCCATTTTGGTTTTAGTCAGCTAAGACAGTTAATTTTCAGTTCTCAATGAAGTGCTGTATGAAACTGTGATTGTCAATGAACTGAATTTCGTGAGCCAAATGAGTATGCAATTCTTGTTTAAGGTAAGTAGAAATGTGGGATACAACACATACACACTTAAAATAATGAAATAATGCAGGCCATATATTAGAGGCTCTTTATGTAAATGGAAGAGTTGCAAATATAAGAGCAATTTCTAGATAAAGTGCTATTATATGCTGAATTGTGTCCCCTCGAGATCTATGTGTTAAAGCCCAAACTCCCAATGTGACTGTATTTGGAGATGGGGACTTTAAAGAAATAATTAAGAGTGATACCCTAATCTAATAGGAATAATATCTTTTTGAGAAGAGGAAGAGAAACCAGGCATATGCACACACAGAAGAAAAGTCACATGAGGACATGGTGAAAAGGACCTTGATTATGACTTCTAGTTTCCAGAACAGTGAGAAGATAAATGTCTGTTTAAGCATCCTGATCTGTGGCAGCCCTAGTTTAATGATACAAGTGCCTAAACCCAAAATGTATGAGAAAGAAATTCCCTAAGCAAAACTCATTGGGTTATAACATATAGAGAATGTTTATTCAGATGCTTAATAGTGTTTTCTAATTTTAGGGGTGGGTGTGTGTGTGTGTGTGTGTGTGTGGTATGTTTGAAAGTATAGCTCAGGAATATACAGATACAGATGCAGATATCCATATAATTATGTAGGTAGATAGGTCTGTCTATCATACCAAGTAACTGAAAACTAGTAACATGCATAATTTCTTTTGTATATCTAATAATGAATAGAATTTACTTTATAGGTATTACATAAATGAGCCAACCATGGTCCCTGTATATTGGACACTATGTTGTTTACTTCGCAGCAGGCAAGGACTATTAGCTCAAAAGCCTAGTAGCAAACTCAAATTTTTACACAACCAATTGCTTTAAGTATATGCCATATAAACATATGTTTAGCCATTTAGATCCTGCCTGCTTTGCATACACTATGAAATTGCACCCAACATCTGCTAGCCACAAATAAGACAAACCCTGGGGCCATGAGAGATCCCAAGATTTGCCCTTCAGAGCTTTGTGTCCTAGAAATTACCTGTCTGGCTGCTGAGTGTCAGCACCTAGATATTTGAGCATCCTCTCTGATTCTCCTTTTCCTCAGTAAATCCCTTGTTCCCTTCTCCTTCCAGATGGTGACCTTATGTTTTCTCTGGAAGATCTCTTTCCTGCTGATTTTCCCCCTCCTTACATGCAACTGTCCAAGTGCCTCCCAAATAATGCACATTGTGTGCTACTGCCACCTAGTGGTTATTTTTCCTTGCTCAGCCCACAACTCCTCAAACTCCCTACAGTAGCTATGAGTAGTTAATTAAATAACAGGCTTGTAATCAAACTTAAAAAATACATACCGATTTTATAGATGCCAAATATTAATTAGAAGTGGAAAATTTGGTTAAATAATAATCAAGTATTGATTAGAAATACAACTATCTCTCAGGAGGAATAAAGAAGTTAGTGTACATAAAACACTTAAAAAAAACTTGGAACATAGCAAGTAACTAGTAATATTCAGCAATTATTAGTATTCTTGGTGACATAAACTCAAAAGTTTGAATCTAATTTATTCATCTTCCTTTTCTCTGCCAACTTTTCATAATCACTTTATAATTTATTCAGCAAACATATTTTGAGCATTTTTTTGTGTGCCAGTTTACTACATGGTAGCACTCTCCACATTTACTCTTCTTAATTTAAATAGAGTGTTTCACATAGAACGTTCCTAATACATAAAGGAAATTTCCTTTCCCTATCAGTAAATTTGAATTTTAAATTATTTATGAGATTATTCTGTAATCACTGAAAATAGCTGATGTATGCAGATAGAAAGATAGACAAAATTATGTTAAACTCATTAAAATAATAATACAAGAGAACATGACTCTAGGGCCAGTAATAAGTGCTTTTGTTTTTCTTCCATCTTATTTCCTTATGTGGTCATGTTTCTCACTTCCTTTTAGTTTGAGGTGCCTAGGACAGTGAATAAATTTGTTTGATTATTTAATTTCTAATCCCAATTTATTTATTATGTCAATGTATCTACAATGTATTGTGTGAGAAATATCAAAACCAAGATGTATGAGTGTGTTCATATTTTAAAGCCTCCTTGGAAATGAGAAGTAATATAAAAGACACTTGGATTATAAATTATATCATTACCTGTGCCCAGGAATTTGTTAAATTTTATCTCAATTGACAGCAATACATATGAACATTAATAAACAGATACTTTGCTATGAAAACATAACCCAGATAATCTATTTACTTGAATTAAAGCATACATCATTGACACTCTCTGACTCTGACTAGACCAACATTCAATGAGTCAGTGTGGATTGTCATATCTGCTGTCTTTGAAATTTGTGAAACATCAGTGTCTCAAGCAGATCTTAAGGCTTTCCTTAAGATTCCACATACATAATTTTAGGGACAAATTTTTCTAAAATGGGTTTGAAGAAATGTATTAAAACTGCGTAGGATCTTTACTTGGGTGTTATCTGTGCTCTAGTTGCAGATCACCTTAAGACTCGAAATACACACTTACTATCACTGACAGCTTCAAGGAGATGTGTTAGTCGCAGAAGTGCCAGCAAGTTGAAGAACCCTGCAAAGGTTTGATGGAACCCAACTCCTATTCATTAAAACCAATGGCAAAACGTAAAGCACATAGGAGCTGACAAAAGTTAGAAAGACATTTATTGTTTCTGTTTTCCCTGGGGTGTGCTGATTGTCAGGCGTCAGTTCCTTGTGTCATCCACTCCCCAACACAGCATGAGTTAGAAATTTTATCAATACTTGCTCTCTCAATGTTCAACCTACTCCAGTAGACCACTAAATACAATTTTGGAGTTCATAGCTTGTCATCATCATTTGTCTTTATCTGTGGCAAAAAATATGTAATAAGAAACTCTCAGTCTTTGCACACAAAAACTAATATGATGAATGCTGTGTTTACAAAATGATCAAATACATTAAATTCGGACACCTGAAATTGAGTGCTGTGAATAGTCAATACGAGGTTTGAATTTTCTTTTTTTTAAAATTTATAAAAGGATATAGGTTAAATATTATGAAGTCAAATATATATTATAATGAAATAGTGAACATGAATTAATATGTGCAATAAAATGTATAATTTGATCTTGATTTTATAAAATTTGTTCTTGTTTATAGATTTCTAAGTTGATTCAGAGTTTTCCTATCTGTATAAAGTTAGATTAAATAGAACCTTAATAAATGTATTATGTTTTATAATTGGGATAAGTTCTTTCAATAGGCAGAGGCAAGGGAAGCAACTTTGACTCACCTTCCATTTTCTCATAGGCAAATAAGAAAATCAGTTTATTTTTGCATGTCTTGGTATTCAAATTAGCATTATAAAATGTGCATTGCACACACCTATTCTGTGGAAAATAAATTAAAAAATTAAAATGTGCATTGTAGAACATGTCATGAGCGAAATGGGTAACATCAGCAAGATGAACTGGAAGATCCTAACCCTCGTCACCCAACCCCCCCAAAACCACAATGATTTCATTATTTATCAACCACCCATGAAATGAGCACCAGAGTACAATTAAGAAACTGCAGCAACCCAGTGGAGCACAAAAACCAGAAATGTCTGCATAGAAAAATATAGGAGGCATTTTACTTGTCTTCCCTAATCCTCCAGGTCAGCATAGCTAATTTCTGAGAGGGATCCCCATGACCACAACGTTCTCCCGTGGGTGAAAAAGGAAAGCAAGAGGACCCAAGAGCCTTCACCAATGAGGACTCCCCAGGGTCTATAAATGCTAAGCATAGCTAATGGAGCTGCCAGAGTCCACTCTACTGTATCCCTCCTGGCTGGAACCACCACTGCTCCAACACCAGAGCTGCCACCACCACCACCTCCACAGCCTTGGTGTCACTTCCAGCAGGTATATGAAAAGGTGCTCAACATTACTAATCACTAGGGAAATGAAAATTAAAATCGCAAAGAAATATCACCTTACACTTAATAGAATGCCTGTTATCCAAAAGATGAAAGCTAAGTATTGGTGAGGATATAAAGGAAAAGCTACCCTTATAACCTGCTGGTGGGAATGTAAATTAGAATAGCTATTATGGCAAACAGTAGGAGGTTCCTCAAAGAATTAAAAATAGAACTACCATATGATCCAGAAGTCCCACTTCTGGGTATATATTCAAAGGAAATGAAATCAGTATGTCAAGGAGATATAGGTACTCACATGTTCATTGAAGCATTATTTACAATAGCCAAGATGCAGAAAAAATATGTTTTTATATTATATAAAATATTATATAATATATATTAATATTTTATATAATATACAATTTTATATTATATAAATATATATTTATACCTATAAAAAGAATATAACTCAGCAAAAAAAAAGAGATTCTGCCATTTGCAACAACAAGGGTGCAATTGGAAGACATTATGCTAAGTGAAATAAGCCAGGCACACCAAGACAAATACTGCATGATTCCACTTTGGAAACGAAAACAGTCAAACTCACAGAAGCAGAGAGTAGAATGGTGGTTACCTGGGCTGGGGTGAGGGGGCAATAAATGAAGAGATATTAGTCAAGAGGTATGAAGATTTTGTTATCCAGTATGTATAAACTCTGGAGATCCATCTATAGCATGGTGACTATAGTTATTAAGTAACAATATTGTTTTGTATACACTTGAAATTTGCTGGGAAGATAGATCTTAAGTGCTCTTGCTGCAAAAAAAAAAATGGTAACCATGTGAGGCAATGTATATGTTAATTAGCTTGATTGAGGAAATTATTTCACGATGTATGCATACATCAGAATGTCATGTTGCACACCTTAAACATATCAAATTTTATTGGCCAATTATATCTCAGTGAAAATAGAAAAAAGATAAGATTAAAATAGCATGCTATGATCAATGTTTCCTCTCAGTTTTTACAGTTGTGAGCAAGCAGCCATATTACATGAGCAGCATAAAAAGGAATATACATAGACTGATGGTCTAGTAAAATCAAACTGAAGCAATGTAAAAAAGTGCATCATAATTAATAATATTTTATACTAGCTGGTCAACATATAAATAGAAGTTGCAGAAATCACATCAATATAGATTCATGTTTCTCCAAATAAACATCAGGTTTGGGCTATATGTACTACAAGAGCCTACGTGATAATACTTATGTCTGCTTTATAAAGACTTCACAAATTTCCAAAATGTCTCATCTCTAAACATATATAGATGAAAGCTTGTTGGTGCCCTTTACTAGATACTTCCTTTAATCACTGCTTCAAATTGACAAACAACTCTTTATCATTAATGAAAATTTTTATAAATTACACTATTATTTCTCTAATAGTATAATATAAAGCAAGATGGAATAAATTAAGCTGTGATAATTTACAATCACAAAATCTCATTGGCTTAACACAACAAAAAAATTTTTTTTTCCACTGGAACATGCCTATTTTGATATTGTAGAAGCTTTCTCTTTCTAGTTTCTCTCAGAAAGCTAGGCTGACAGAGAGATTCAATCTGGTCATCTATTTCTGCATCCTTCCCATTAGGGAGAAGGCAAGAGGACAAGTTGCAACTGGATTTCAAAATTTCCACATGGAAATACATATAATATTTCTGTCCATATCATTGGTCAAAGCAAATCACATGACACTGCTTAATTTTACCATAATGGGAAAACACAATCCTACTTTCTGCCAGGAAAGAATAGAGCTGGAATGGTTTTCAACACCAATCATAATTGCTATAATTATTGAAGACTCTTTCCTAGTGAACTTTATAGGCATACTTTTGTTAAATTTAGTCTAGACATCAGCTGCAATTGCGTACCAAAAGAAAAGCCGAAGCTCATGAAAATCAAACTTGTTCCATAGTGAAGATTAGGGGTCAACAAATGACACAGAGATGGCCATGACTGTTCCTCTAAATGAAGTTTTATTGGAACAAGACATCCACATACATTTATGTATTGTTTATGGCTGTTTTGGCACCACAACTGAAGAGGTATGTAGTTTTCACAAACATTTTATGGCCTACAGAGTCTATTGTATTTATTATTTGGCTTTTTAAAGAAAACATATCATGACTACTGGTATAAATAAATGCACAGTATATGATAAAGATTTTTTTGTTGTCTGCTTCTTCCTTACTTTTTCTTTCAGTAGTATTTATTTCTGATGTAATGTTAGGCATGTGAAAATTCAAAAATGTCTTCTCAGAAAACTGTACTATTGATTAATGAGTGTGAAAAGAAACCATCTTTCTTTAACACCAGAAATTCCTGAGAATGGTTGAGTAACTGTAACAGGATAAATATGAAGCCATGCATGCCAGTGTTTTTCTGTTACACATAATACTCTTATATATGCTTAGAATAGTTTTTAATTGTTTCACTTTATTTCTTTAACATACAGTTTTTTTCATTTTTTCTATTGTGGAAAATATACACAACAAAAATTCACTATTTTAACCATCTCCAATTGTACACACTCATACTGCTGTACAACCACCACTAACGTTCACCTATAGAACTTCTCCATTCTCCACAAATGAAACACTTTACTTGTTGAACAGCAAGTCCCCATTCCTCCCTCCCTCTAGCCCTGGGCAACCACTATTCTACTCTCTATCTCTAAGAAACTGACCACTCTATGTACCCACACAAGTGGAATTATTCCACATTTGTCTTTCTGTCACTGGCCTACTTCACCTAGGATATCAAAGTTAAACAATATTCTACCATATGTACATAGCACATTATGTTTATCCTTCCATCCTTTGATGGACATGTGGGTAGCCTCTACCCCATGGCTACTGGGAAACATCATGCCATGAACTTGGGTATATAAGTATCTGTTTGAGCCTTGTTCCCACAGATTTTGGGGACATGTACAGAAGTGGACCTACTGGACAGCATGCCAATTCCACATATAAATTTTTGCCGTGGCTCCTTTTCATATTTCCACAAGCAATGTAAAAAAGTCCAAACCTATTTACACTTCACTAACATCTGTCATTTTCAGTTCTTTGGACAACAGTCATTCTAATGGTTGTGAAGTGACATGTCTTAGTGGTCTTATCTGAATTTCTGATTAGTGATGCCAAGCATACCTTCATGTGTTCATTGGTCACCTATAATTCTCCTGGAGAAATGTCCATTCAAGTCTCCTTTACAATCACCTGGCTTACCATAATTTTGTTTTGAGTTGTAGGAGATTTTTATATATTCTGGATATCAATCCCTTATTATATATATAGTATATGATTTACAAATACATTTGCAAATACATCGTCCTATGATGTGTATTGCCTTTCACATTGCTAATAGTATTCTCTTGATGCACAAATTATTTTTAGTTTTAATGAAGTCCAACTTTTATGTATATATATGTACATATATATATATATATTTTTATTTTGCTGCCTATGCTTTCGGTGTCCTATCCAATGAATCATTGTGAAATCCACCGTCATGAAGCTTTTCCATTTTGTTTTCATCTAAGACTTTTATAGTTTTAAGACTTACATTTAAGTCTTTGATCCATTTTAAATTAATTTTTGTATATGGTATAAGAGAAGGGTCCAAATCCATTTCTTAAATGTAGACATCTAGTTTGGGTACCACTATTTGTTGAAATGATTGTCCTTTCCCCCATTGATCAGTCTTGGCACACTTGTCAAGAATCAATTAACCATATATGTGAAAGTTTCTTTCTTGGCTCTCTATTTGATGTCATTGATATGTCTATCTTAATGCCAGCATCAAACAGTTTTGATTATTGCAGAATTATAGTAAGTTTTGAAATCAGGAGATGTGAGACCTTCAAATTTGTTCTTTTTTAAGATTGTCTTGACTATTTGTTCCTTGAAATTCCATATAAATTTTAAGATAGACTTTTCTATTTCTGCAAAAATAAATAAATAAATAAATAAATAAATAAATCATAGTTGGGATTTTAATTGGGATCACATTTAATGTAAGGTTTTCTTTGGGTAGTATTTACATCTTAAAAATATTGTCTTTCAATCAATGAGCAGAGGATGTTTCCATGTGTCTCTCTGTATATACATACATATATATATAATTTCTGGCAGCAAATTTTTATACTTTTCAATGTACAAGTCTTTTGCCTCCTTGGTTAAGCTTATTTGCAATTATTCTCTTACCCCTGATACTACTGTAATGGAATTGTTTTCTTAATTCCTTTCCTTTTCTTTATTTTTTAGAGAGAAGATCTTGCTCTCTTGCCCAGGCTGGAGTCCAGTGTAGTCCCCCACAATCTTACACTTTTAGACTCAAGCAATCCTCTGCCTTAGCTTCCTGAGTAGCTGGGACTAGAGGTGCATACTACCACTCCTAGCCTTAATTTCTTTTGCATTTGTTCTTTGTTACATATAGAAATGCAACTAATTTTGTGTGTTGATTTTGTCTTCTGCAAATTTGCTGAATTCATTTGTTAGTTCTAAAAGTTTTTTGGTGGAATCTTTTGGATTTTCTACATATAATATGATATCCTCTGTGAAAAGAGGATTAACTCTTTTTTTTCTAATCTGGATTCCTTCTATTTTTTTTTGTTTTTGTTGCCTAATTTATCTGATTAGGATTTCCAATACCATCGTGATTATGGTTTGTTTATATCAGAATCTAGAAGATAAATTATTCATGCAATATTTCCCATTCCTAAATTTCTTCCGTCTCATTAAAAGTTTAAATAAACTTACTAAATTATCCCACAGTATAGAAGAGGTAAAAGAGATCATCTTTGCCTTACTTTTGATACTAGAGAGAAAGCTTTTAGTCTCTTACCATTAACGTGAAGTTAGTATGTTTTTCATATATGGCCTTTATCATATTGAGATAATTTGCTTCTATTTCTTGTTTGTTGAGTGTTTTTATCTTGTAAGGATGTTGAATTTTGTCAAAGAATTTTTGTGCATCAATTGGCATTATCATGTGTTTATATTTTATTCATGCTGATTATATGGAGTATTACATTGAGTGATTTTTGTATACTGAACCATCCTTGCATTCCAGGAATAAATCCCACTTAATCATAGTGTAAGTATTAATAGATAAAGCTTATAAGGGGAAATTTTAATTGTTTTTAAATTATGAAAATGTTCAAACATTAACAAAATAAGTTCAATAATTCTTATGAATTATCATCCATTTTTAACAAATACTTAATATTTTGCCAGAAGTTTTAAATTTGTTCTCTAATATTTGTTTTTTAGACCAAAGATTTTTAAATTAAGTATAAACCTCAAAAATAATAATAGAATTTTTTTCTGACATAAACACAATCACATTACAAATTTAATGATTTCTTAATATTATATGATACTCAATTTATAATTATTTACCTTATTTCCTGAAAAATAAAATGCATTTTTACAGTCAGTTTGCTTATATCAGAAAAAGAAAAGAAATTATTCATGCAAAATTTCCCATTCCTAAATTTTTTCCACCTCATTAAAAGTTTGAAGAAACTTAGTCAATTATCCCACAGTACATGCAACTTTCTGGATTTTATTTATTGCTTCCTTACAGGATAGTTTAATTTGTTTCTTTGTCGCTACATTTTTTAGTTAAATATAAAGGCTTGAATTTATTCAGCTTCAAAAATTTGGGCAAGAATAAGTTGTAGATAATTTTGGGTGTGTCTATTTCATAACATGGAGAGACATTATTTTTGTTTGTGTTGGTTCCAATGATTCTAATGAGGAATAAATCCAGAGAATGTGGATCCTGAAGCTTTTATAATTCAAGTTCTTTCTGTAACAAAATCCCTACGAAATCACAAACAAAAAAAATCAGTTATAAACATAAGTATTTAATTAGAAGTAGTAAAGAAATGAAACACAAAAATTAAATTCATAAAACCTAACTAACAACATGCATTGCTCTAGCCCCTGAGGGCGTTAGAAGTAGCATAGATAAGAAAGGGAAATTGAAGCTAATGCTTAATGACCTTCATGGTAACCTGTTTCTGATACTAAAATTGATTTATAAATTCAGTGGTGACAATATAACCTCCTCATTATAATGTTTCCATTAGCATTCCACCTTAACACAACAGTGCCAGCCATCATGAATCGCTTTAATCAATCATTCAATATTGATCCAAAATAATTAATTAAATTTAAGAATTTCTTATCCATTTATTCAATATAATTTGTTTCTGAGGACAAATAATCCATAAAGCTATTTAATTACCCTGAAAATGCAGTTACTACAAAAAAGACAGCAAAATGTGTATTTATTTACTCTTATCTATTTTAAGAGTAATAAGTTGATGCATTAGCAAACTCAAATGATTATATAATTTTAATTTGTTACATTTTTATTCTTTTTATGAATATATTTATAAAATACCTTTCTACATTTAAAGAATTTTAATCAACTGTAGTCATTTCTTTTTTATTTCAAACTGTCTTTTCATTGGCCTATAGAATTCTGTTAAAGTTGACTCTTGGGTCTTCTTAAAATGACCCCATTATTTTCTGGTAGTTTATTTTTTCTGACACTATTCCATGCAGGAAATTCTTCTTGTATTTTTCTTGCCTCAAAGACAAAACCAGCTATTTCCCTAAGCCAAATATTGGGCCCTTTTAATTGAGTGAATTGTATTAAGGGCAACAATCTTGGCACTGAGACGTCTATCATATATCATTGTAAAAAGTGGCATTCCCTGCTTATTCACAAAAATTATGTTTAAAAATCTATCATACTGTAACAAGTAAAATGGCTATATACAGTACTCTGATATCATTATATTATTGCTTGCAGTTTGGATGTATTTTTCTTTTGAATCTCACAAAACTTGCGTTTTTAACCAAATCACTAACTCAGTGCTTTCATTTTAAAGAGCAATGGATAAATACATTGGTTTAATAATCTGACACATCTATAATATAGTTACAAACAGGAAGAAATATACCTTCTGAGCTTACTAAATGTATATAATCACATGTGGTAATATATACAAGTTATGTGTATGTTTCTATGTCTAATATTTTATGAATGATTCACTCTGTGCTCCTGGTTAAATAAATAGGTATCATTATCATGGTTCCGCTGCAAGTTACTGTTCCCTTATTTCTAATGACAAGTCCTATAGCAAGAGAAAATCAGGAATATTTCTGACACATAAAGCCTGTAGCATTTTTTTCAAAAACCTTTCCCTCCAGGGTTGCATCATTCATAGTATAAGAGTATTCAGCATCAAAGGATTTGCTCAATTATAAAGTCAGAGAAATATAAATTTTACTTTCAGTTGATGAAATAAAAAGGATTATCTTAGATAATAATCTCTCGGGTTGCATTCGGTATTCTGCTCCCTTCACTTCATCCCCATGCCTGTTACTCAAACACGGAGGCTGACTGACGTGGAGACCTGTGGTAGCAGCCCTGGTGTACTCCTTCTGTTTCATACACAGTAATTACTTCTACTTAGAATCTGTGACATTGGACAGTGAATGCCTGTCATGTCTGTCATCTAGCTTGCCCTTAATTGGAAAAAATGATGGATCGATGGAAAGACAGGAGGCAGGAAGATGGACAGAAAGATGGAAGGCACCAAATAAAAACAGCAGTGCACAGATTAAAATATATGTTAAGCTTTGCAAACACTGCAAGTGGCCAGACAGCTTGAAAGATGCTTCTGTTCAGTTTACAGATTTATGACTTGCTTTCTCCAATATTCATGAACACGGAGAGTATTTGCCTAAGGCATGATACAGTGGCAAAGCATTAAAACTGACAATAATTGCCTAACACAATGAACAACATAATTATAAACCTTTGGTTATTTTATCTATTGAATTCAAGATACATCCACTACTCTTAAATGTACTTGTATGTAGGTAAGTGTATTAATCTGAAACAAAGGTCAGTTGCCTACAAGATTTTTAAATCTTTTTATCTCTTAGCTATTGCTGTTTTTTCCTTCATTTTGTTTATAGCATGTAAATTGCAGTTTTACTTAATTCAACAGATCCTTGACTAATTGGCTGTCAGTTTCATTATAAATGCTATATTCAATAAGCTACAATTATAAATCATTCAGAATCTTATTATTGAAAGCAAGGTGAACATAAACAAACAAAATAACATTATATTTTATATTTAACTAAGACTATGGTACTTTGCAGCAAAGTTTTCAGATAACAAAAACAAGTGATGCTTTTTATTTATCTCCATATATTTTTTTACAGAGCAGGAAGAACAGTGATCTAGTGTTCTGTTAGCCAGTTAATTTTCTTGCAGATGTATAAGCATTATATTTTACTTTAAAATTAAAAAAAGAGAAAAAAGTAAACAATACTCATTGACCATGTATATCCTTTTCCAGGTAGACTGTATTCTACTCCACAGTCATACTTCTTGAATGTGCTATCTACATATAAAAGTTTAAAACCATTGTCCAAACACAATCCGATCAAATATAAAGTCTGGCATCTCTCCTCTTATGCCTTTAAAACTGCTCTCTGGAGGATTGCAACAAACCCTGTGTTGTGAAATCTTAGGACCACTTCTGTGTCAAATATGTTATCTAAATTAATCTCAGTATCTGACCTTTCTGAAATCACAGATTTCCTTTGGTTTCTAGATCACCTGCACTTCCTTCTTCCTCCAATCTGTACTATGGTTGTAATAAATACTTACACTTCCTGGTATTGGTAATTTCTCTCTTTCCCTTTTCTTAAACAGTTCTGTTAGAAGTCTAACAATTTTGTCATTTTTCTATGAAAATAACTTTTGTCTTTGTTAAGTTTATTTATACTAAATATTTTCTATTTTATTGATTTTCATTATTTTTCATTAACTGTCTAGGAATAGTGATATTATTTATTGTGGTTATTTTGGCTTCATATAGACAGTTAAACTAAATGAGGAGCAACAGAAGTGTTATTTGACTTATTTTGTTAATAATTGCAATCTCAATGTTTTTAATTCCTCCCTGTACATATGAATTCTCACAGACAATATTTTCCTTTAGCTTGAAGAATGCCCTTTAGAATTTTCTTTAATATAGTGCTGCTGACAAAAAATTTCTGTGCTTTCATTTTTCTTAATGTGTCTTTAATCTACCTTTATTATTGTTGTATATTTTATCTGACTAAACATTCTGAATTGGCAAGCTTTGTTAGTTGGTTTATACTATATTATGTGTTAAAATCTAGATGGTTCTCACTAACTATTCTCTTTTAATAATTTTCTTGGCTAGTTAATGGAATGTATTACCAACATTATGGCCTCATACAAGGTACTGGATGCCTCTTACAAGATCACAGAGGTAGCAAAGATTGGATGTACATCATGGGGGGAGTTATGTCCCTACCTAGTATGACCAGACACCACTGAAAGGACCAAAGATAGGGGCCTAGATGTAAAGTTTTTGGATTCTAGAGGCAACCTTGTTTGCTGTCTTCCCACTGGGCTGTGTTCTGCTGCCTGGTTACCATGAGGCATATTTTAGGCGTTGAGCAAGGTTCTAGAAAACATGTTCTGACACTGGCTTATAGTCAGGCCCATTCTCCAGCAACTTTTTCAGCACTGGACAGTTCCTCCCTCTCCCTGTGCCTTGCTGGTATGTAAGTTTCTCATCCCAAGCAATAAATAGTTCTTGTCTTGTACAAAAACAAAGAAGCAAAGAAAAGCTTTCATATTGGCATAGGCCATAGCATAGTGCCAAAAATCAACTTCAAATTGGAATCATATTGATTTTTTAATATAATTTTGGAAAAATTAACTTTTGATAAACATGTATTTCCATCAAATAATATGGTATATTCCTTCCCTTTATTCTGGTCTTGTTTTATGCTCTTCAAAAAAATGCACTGCTCTCTTTATAAAAGTCAAGTATTTTTCCTTAAAGTTTATTGCAAAGTTGTTTATAGATTTTCTACTGTTTTGAATGCATTTTTAAAAATCCTATTAATACTTCTAACAGAAAAGACCAAATTATATATTATGTTTGCATCCATTTACTTTTTCTAAATTCCTTGAGATATTTTTAAAAATTTATCTGAATATCTTATATTTTTACACATAAAAATCATATCATGAAAAGGATGTATTTTATCTCTTAATTTTTATATGACTATTTATATAGACTATGTCATGCTATTTTACTGATTGTAACGAAAAACTTATAATAGTGCATAATAATGTGTATTTCATCCCTTTCTGTCATATTCCTCCTGGTATTAAATGATGAAGATTTTAGAGTTACATTGTCCAAAATGGCACTTGCTATTATAATGTGATAAATGATCTTTATTATATGTGCCAAAATTTATATTTTGTGCAAAAATTGAAATATGTGCCAAAATTTGTATTTTGTTCTATGACCTACAAAGGGTTGCCATTAGAATTATCTATTGTTTAAAGTTTAGCCAGAAATTAACTATACAAATATGCTTACCTAATTCCTTTTTTGTTTATGATTTTTGATGGTAGGTATTACTAATTATTTTTTATGTTGATGGGTCCATTTGAGTTTCCTAACTGATTTTAAATCAAGATTGGAAGTTCATAGGGAAACATTTGATACTATTATATTTTCAAATTTGTTGAAATAGAGTTCCAGATAATACCTTATTATATATTTTTAAAATTATCTATGTATTATATCTAAAAAATACCAAGGATTCAACCAAGATACTACTGGGATTGATAAATGAATTCAGTAAAGTCTCAAGATACAAAATTAATGCACACAAATCAGTGACATTCATATACACCAATAAAAGGCAAGCTGAAAAACAAATCAAAATGCAACACCTTTCACAATAGCATCAAAGAAAATTAAATATTTAGTAATATATTCAATGAAGGAGGTGAGAGACATATATAAGGAGAACTACAAAACATTGAGAAAAGAAATTCTAGAAGATGTAAACAGATGGAAAACCTTATCATGCTCATGGATTGGCAGAATCAATACTGTAAAAATGTCCATACTACCAAAAGTGATCTACAGAATTAATGCAATCCCTAACAAAATACCATCATCATTCTTTACAGATCTAGAAAAATAATTATGTGTTTCATATGGATCCAAAGAAGACCTCGTATAGCCAAAGCAATCTTAAGCAAAAAGAACAAATTGGGATGCCTCAGTCTACCAGACTTCAAGCTTTACCACAAGGCTATATTAAACAAAACTGCACTGGACTTACACAAGAACAGAGATATAGACCTTTGGAATAGAACGGAGACCCCAGATATAAAACCATCCTCATATCGTCATCTAATCTTCGGCAAAGCGGACAAAAATATACACTGGAGAAAAGAATCTCTTTTCAATAAATGGTGCTGGGAAAATTGTATAACCACATGTAGAAGATTAAAACTGGAACCTCACCTTTCACTTCCCACAAAAATCAACTCACGGTGGATAACAGACTTAAGCCGAAGGCATGAAAGCTTAAGAATTATAGAAGAAAATGTTGGGAAAAACTATTATAGATATCAACCTAGACAAAGAATGTATGAAGAAGATCCACGAAGCAATCACAGCAGAAACAAATTAAATGAAAAAGCATCTGCACAGCCAAGGAAACTCCCATGAGACCAAACAGACAACCTACAGAATAAGAGAAAATATGTGCTTTCTACACATCTGATAAAGGGCTGGTAACAAGAATCTATATAGAACTTAAGAAAATTGACAAGAAAAAAATCAAATAATCCCAACCAAAAATGGGCAAAAGACATGAACTGAAACTTTTCAAAAGAAGACAGAATAATGGCCAGCAAACATATAAAAACGTGCTTAACATCTCTAATCATTAGGGAAATGCAAATTAAAACCACAATGAGATATCACTTAACTCCAGTGAGAATGGTCTTTTTCAAAAAGTCCCAAAATAACAAATGTTGGTGTGGATGTGGAGAGATTGAAACACTCATAGGCTGCTGGTGGGATTGCAAATTAGTACCATCGCTATGAAAAGTAATTTGGAGATATCTCAAAGAGATAAAAATAGAAATACCATTTGATCCAGCAATCCCACTCCTAGGCATCTACCCAAAGGAAAAAAGACATTGTGTCAAAGACATTTGCACTAGAATGTTTATAGCAGCACAATTCATAATTGCAAAGATGTGGA